>NHOP01001172.1:0-11561 GCA_018697155.1 Pyramimonas parkeae | reverse complement strand
GGGGTGTTTGGAACTAGCAGCCATGGACCATGGGATGGAAATACGTCCAATGTTGTGATAAACGCGCATGACGTGAAAATGTGTAAAAGCACATGTTGCACACCTGCTGGTCAGGGAGCAATGTCGACTGAGCCACGTGCTGAGTTCCACTTGTCCTTGAAGCAACTCTGAAAACCTGCGTACCGGGGCATAAGCACATAGCGTCCAACCCAAGGAGATCCATACATGTGATATGTAGCGGAGCAGCTAGCTGATGTTCGTCCGTTGACATTCAACAAGCATAGCATTATTCACTTCAATCGCACACATACTGCTGACACGCTGATATCGAGGTGCAAATGAAATGAAGGGCATGATTTTTCCCTTGAAAATTTGCAAGTATCAGCAGGAGTTTGTCATCGGTATGTCAAGATGAGCCTTGTTGGATTATGCGGTATGTGTTGGTGAACTGACCCGTGTATTTTTAGGTATTCCTTTCAGGCATACTTTAGTGCTCATGGATGAAGGGAAGCACATGGCTGTACTACATAGGCCAGGAAGCGATGACAATTGAGTCACACTCTTTGTTAGTAACACAGCGTCCC
This sequence comes from Pyramimonas parkeae, assembly GCA_018697155.1. Lineage (NCBI taxonomy): Eukaryota > Viridiplantae > Chlorophyta > Pyramimonadophyceae > Pyramimonadales > Pyramimonadaceae > Pyramimonas > Pyramimonas parkeae. The sequence goes on along the minus strand of NHOP01001172.1, from coordinate 10,977 downwards.
GTCTAGTTTGTCAGGTCGAGCATACAAAGGGTGTAGAGTCTGAGGGAACTCATGTTGTCATCCCTGCCAGAATAAACCATTTTCATTTGCACTCCATTTAAAATGGATGGTGTGCTTAATGTACAATATAGTTGTGTGTGTGATTTTGAAAGTTCACAAAAGCATGGCGATTGTTCACCCGATCTGCAACAACAGCTCGCTTGCTGTGAGTGGAAGCGCAAGCCATCTGAGCCTTTGGCAAACAACGGGCCAAGCCTTCCCATAAGGGTTCCAGCGAGATTTTGTTCCCTGGACTCGAAATGTACCACACCACCGCTTTATGATTGGGATTCAATCCCACCACCTCTGGAGAAGCTGTATGTTGATTTGGTAGCTAATCGTCGATGCTGTAGCACGCATCGCCTGTTTGCTCAAAAACAAGTCGATCACTGTTAGACTGGCCCTTCCACCGGTGCTTATCAGGATCAAGTGCACAGTTTCATGGAAAAAATTTATTCCATAAGGTGCCAGATCTCTGACGTTCGGCAAGGCCATGCAAAGGCATCACCGTTGAACCACCAGGCAGCACAGTAGATGAAAAAGTGGCTGACATATCCCTCTTTAGGGACCTGAGCCAATGACGTGTATCTTTAAAGTTGCGTACCTTCGCTCTGACTTACCAGCATGAGATATAGGTAGCCTAGATTTGTTTTGCTCATTTGTAGCATATTTTGCCAGGGCTACGTTTCATCTATTTCATTCTGTTTCCCAGCATAGATAACAAAACGGCTGTGGCATGGATGAGGCTTTGCCGCTGGTACTAAGGAACGGGTTTCTTGAGTATATCCGCAAGCTCTGTGCCCGGAATCTGCTATGGACGCAGATCTGAAATGCCCGAACGTGTTTTTATCAGTAATCCTTGTTGTTGGTTCTGGCTAATGCAGCAACGAAGATGACATCACTATGAAGCTGATGCAGATCATCGAAGTAAACAACGTGCTACGGCAAGGACTGGACAAAGGACTCGCCATCATGAACTTCATGGAGCAGTGGTACGAAAATTTACATTTTTGACAATCTCGCTCACAAGAGGAGTTATGAAACTCTGTTAACGGCCCGCAGCCCAAGCTAGCAGCTGGTGCACAGAACGCTAACTCTCATTTTGTGTTGTTGTGCCTGTCATTGCTGCTTGGTGGGGATTGGCGATTGCTTAGACAGTGTACGAAAGACTGTAGGTTGTCCTTTTCTGTCGCAGCGTTGCTCTCAATGCTCCCAACAAGGAAAAAAGCAGTTTTACAACATTCCAAGCGCCAGGCTGTTGCCATTAAGAGAGTGGTTCGATAGCAAATATAGTGATTTCCTGCCTCAGCTCATGAAGAACATTTTTGCACCAACAGTTCTGCGGTTGGTTGTCAAGCCGATCGGTACACTCACCCTCGCCAATCAATCTATTGCCTTGGCCTTTGATGAATCATCAGCCAAGGCAATAGCTACTATGCCAGACCTCGAGTGTATGACTGAGGATGAAATATACATTCCCATGAAATAAACATTCGATGTAACAACTGCGCTGCCAGATTTTGTCAGACTGAGGATGGATCTATGTCCGTCATGGCTTGTGGGACCACCGCAGACAGGCGTTTGTCAAATCAAACGCCAAGTCAGCTGCCAGTACAACCTCTGGTTGCAAAGTTGCCGTTTGCAACTGTACTCTCTTAATGTGGAGTGACGCAAGGGCAGAATCTTCCCTTGAGGTGGCGAGTTCCCATTTGTTGTGGTCAGACTTGCCATGGCGGCTAGATGTTTCGCAAATTACCACGAATCAGGGGGCAGAACAGCGCTGACAAGTAAAAATAACTTTTGATTTAGTGATTTAGGCGACTGGGATAATCACTCGCTAGTCGAAGATTCCCAGGCAAGTCAGCACGGCCTTTGGTACATCATCAGCCGAGGCGGTACCTGCCCATGTCGGGGCTCAAACCACTAGTTGTCATGGTGATTGTTAAGGCGATTGGTACAGTCACTACGATTATCAAAGATGACCAGCGGAGACAGCATGGCCTTGGATACAATATCTGCCGAGGCAGTACCCATCTATGCTGGGGCTTGGACCACCGATTCTCATGTGGTTGTTTGGGCGTTTGCTAGATTCACTGGCAGATTGAAGAGGACCAACCAAGGCAGCATAGCCATTGATGAACAATCGGCAGAGGCAATATCGATCCATGCCGGGGCTTGAACCACCAGTGATTTGAGATTGTTTCAATGCATACATGACATGGCTACAGTTTCGTTAGTTCTCAACTTCTACGTACACAGCTCCCTTACCAATGCTGTGTTGCCAATCGCGTCCGACCTTATCCGTGTACAAACTTGCAAGTACCCATACTGTGTTCATGAGCAAGCAGTGGACATGAAGAGACTTGACCTCGTTGTTTGTGCGTGTATGTAATCTGCAATGGACAGGGACTTCTTGCAGTGCCAGTGTGCAATGTACATCAACAGCGAGCTGCCCGGCTTGCCCCTCAACTTCCAGGTATCGACAGCCTGAAGATAAGCAGCTGTTGTTTTCGTCTTGTTTGAAATGTTTGAGTGGCCAACACCAAGTCTTTAGCGTTTTTCGACGTAGACAACACAAACAAGATGACTCAGTCAATAGCTTGGTCATGAGCTGGATTCCGTAACTAGCAGAACTCCAAGGCATTCTATTGAAAACGATGAGGAGGGATGTTTTCGAGCCGATATGACGCAGCCATCCATTGTTCATGTTGAGGCTAGTTTCGTATCCAATCGTATGCGATACGCAACAACGGACAACTGGCATTACGGTGAAAGAGATATAGACATGCAGCAAAGCACACCTACTGGTGACCACAGAAGAATCGCAGGTCCAGGTACGTGCCGCTCCGCAATTCCTTCTCTCAAACATGGACTCAATTGGCAAGCGTTCATTCTGAACCAGGATTAAACTCATGAAAAGTCAACTTAAGTGACGTTATCTAAATACGATCGGGAAATTAACAAAGTTCTGCGAGCATGCTTTGGATGCATTCTAGTTCATGCCCGAGAGACATCTACATTTCACCCTGTTTGAGTTAGGCACTAGTGAAATGTTGTTGGCTGATACCCCAGATACCTCCACGCCAACTCTACTGGTCAAGCAATTATTGTTTTCGTTTGTGTTTTTGTTGTTGTTTTTTTTTGGTTTATCATGGCGTCTTCACATTGACAATATTTGTAGGCGGGCCTTGGACTGCTCGGGTCAAATGCTCAAATTTGACCATGGAATGTGGGCGACGACCACGACACAGCTACATGTTCCACCTTGGTGGGCCTCGATTTGATTGGTCCGAGTTGCGCCAAATAGTTGGGCAAACGCCGTCCACTCTTTCCATCTTTAGGTACCGTTTGATGTTCACGGCGTTCACCATCGGACCACTAAACTGTTTTGGTAATGTGGTGGCGATTGTTTTGCCAGACCCCAGGCAAGCCGCTGCGAGGGTTTGTGCAGCGGCTCAAGGGAAAGCAGGGACGATTCCGAGGCAACCTGTCCGGGAAGCGGGTGGACTTTAGCGGACGCACGGTAAGTGCGCACTGCAACGTGTGCGCGCGCCTGAACATCGTACAATTGTCATTTGGACCTGATGTATAGAATTCGAAGGTTAAACTGACCATTCATGTCGATCGAAGCGGGCGGACTTGAGCGGATTCATGGTATGTGCGCACAGCAACATGTACATGTACCTGCACGTACGAGCGCCAGAGGTTAAAGATATAACCGCTAAAGGCTTAGCACCCAAAGCCCTTGCTATCTATAAATGCTGACCAAAGCTTGATTGTTTAGAGCACGGGATAGATAGAAAGCGCCGGGTGATCGAACATCTAAATTTTGAACCGCGGGTGATTTTGAGCCCTAGGAAAAATTTATCTAGCCGAAGGCTAAAATGTCTGAATGTCTAATTTCACAGCCGGCGAAAACTCAGCTGGCTCTGAAATCAGGCAGGAAACATGAGCGCGTGTACGAAACTGCAGCCAGCAGAATGAAGGCAGACGCATTGAGGAGCATGTGTTGTCTGGGATTAAGCAGCATGCAAATTCCAAACCGATATTAACATTGTGCTGTCATTGTGCTGTGTAGAACAAACTCCTGATTTCGCAATTCTTGAGGTGGGGATGACGTAGTCGGATGGCCTTTTTGGTAAGGGCGACGGCTCCTACGCGGTAGACTCGAGTTCTAGCCCCGACATGGATAGGTACTGCCTCGGTCACAAATTTCAGATGATCAAATGGCCATGCTGGCTGGCGGGTCATCCATGATTAGCGAGTGATCACACCAACCGCCTAAACAATCACCAAGAATACTGGTGGCTCAAAAAGTTGGGGATGCAGTAAGGTGGTGTTGACGTTCAGGTCTGGTCAGTGTGACTTTCACCCCATACGCTGCGAGTCAAGTGCTCGAATCGACTGTGGACTTTGTGATATGTGCCAGTTGGGTAGATGTATAGCACTGCTATCTTTCCAAAATCGAGGATGGCCAACGCTCCATTTAATTGATCAGGTGTGGCGTATTCCCAACAGCCACAAGCATTTCAATATTCAAAGCGCACGCAGGGGCAAAAGTGTTCTACAAGCTGCGTTGCGGGGCGCTGGTTTGTTGCACTCGCACTGGATTTTCACGAGAGCAAGTTGACACCTAAGTTCTAGTTGGTACAGAAAACATCATCTGGAAGCGCCAAACGTTGCTAGCTAGCCATACGTGCCACAGGTAAGAGAGATCTTTACAAAGGCAAACGCATCCGATAGCATTGGAATCTGTTCAGTTGGGCTGTCGGCCAGATTCCATACTGTTCAACAGCAAAGAGCGCATATGTGTAGGAATATGTACTGGCAGAACTTACCTCGCAATTCAGTACATAGATAGGGACATGACCCTCACCCAAAAGGCTGGGCGCGATTTGTACTGAATTCTCCATCAGTTCTATCAGTGTGTCGCGTAATCTTTAACCGAATCGAGATGTAGGCGCATGAAATTCATCAATTCGGTTTCTCAAATTTGTCAAATAATCACGCTTTACCAGGCTCAAAATGGAGTATATTTTAGGTTGATGGCGGATTCAAATAGACTCTCAATCGAAAACATTATGCTTTTCAGGATAAAGATATGGGCTTCGATTGGATACAGCGTTGGCCATTATGCCTAACGTAACCACTTTGAATCAAGATCATGGCCATACCAATCGCTCGATCAACTTCTGCTATATGCTTTCAAATGGTTTTGCATACCGTAATCGTGTGCGAAAAACTATGTAGAGTCTTGTACCTCATCCCAGCAAGACAAGGTTCTCATCTATGGTCTCTGGTTAAGAAGCCACAAGCAAGAGCTATGAGTGCTGGGTTTGATTGTAGCATTCGTTCATCTCCATATTTAACAAAAATCAGCCTCTTGGTTTTTTCTTGTGCCTAAAGAGGGATCCCTAGCCGCACAGGTTTTTGAGCTTGTATGCGGACACACAAAGATGTCTTTCGCAAACTGCATGATCAGTATTGAGGTCCCCTCTACTACCTGTGATTGCAGCTTGTTAACAAGGAACTGGTTAATGAAATTGGTGCAGGTTATTTCTCCAGACCCCAACCTGAAGGTCACAGAAGTGGGTGTCCCGATCCATGTTGCCGTGCAAATGACCTATCCGGAGCGAGTGTCCAGGCAAGTGCTATCCGGGAACGTTGCTCTACATTATAATTGCGTTCATTCTTTTCACTGTTTCTGTTGATTTCCTTCAGAAACTGCGACCTTTGAATTTGGGCGCTGTTGCTCCCGTTATACGCCAGCTGATCCTCCATCGAAGGGTGAGAGAAACAGTAGGCCACTGGATCACACACGCATATGCAGAAACAGCTTCCCACCAAATCGGGATCATGTGCTTGGCTGCATCACGCATTCTCATGAACTAAAGCAAGCTTGATAGGAAGATGTTGTTTCACTGTTCATCCCAGTTATTTTCACTCCTGATCCTGACAGCTTCTTCGACATCGGCGTTTGTAAATCGAGTCGCCCGAGTGCACCTTCCTTGATAATTGCACCATGAAGCCGTGACAAAAGTTCCCTTGTTCTGTTGATACGTCGTCTAAGCGTAAGTGCAGAAGGCTCAAACCAGTCTATCTCTGACTGCCTTCCTTATTCTCGGATTCGCTTTGCTTCCATGTGCGCATTACACCATTGCCACATGGAAAACAACTTGCTGGAGTAATCGTGCTAGATATTCATTCACTTGTACGCATTTCAAAAATGAATGGCTTGAGATTGCTATGGATATATCCACCCATAGACATGTTTAGGTTGCGCGCTTCTGTTTGTACGTTGTTCCTGGTTGTAAACGTGGAATGTCCCATCCAACAGAAGCGATTGAGCTTTGTTCTCACATTGTTTTGGTATATGCTACTTGTTCACTGCAGCTCCATCCCTGAAGAAATAGAGTTTGCTGCTCTTCTGTGTGTTTGTTCTTGTTATGCGCTTTATTCAGGTACAATATCGAGAAGCTGAGAAAGTGCATCATCAACGGCATGGCCCGCCACCCAGGAGCGAACTTTGTGATTTTCCCGGACGGAAACAAGTGGTACGCATACTGGTATCAAGTGATGTCCGAAGCTAAATTCATTTTCCTACCAGCTAGATGGCCTTAAGTTTAAGAGAGACTTTTGGTGGATGCCGTGAACATGCGTGCCCCCGTTATGAGAATTGCATCGTTTGTCGGATAGTGATCTCTTTCGCACAGCCTTTGCAAAGCAATTCGGACCGTGCCTGCAGACACAGTACAGCCATCTGACACCGCATACAATGTTGGAGATTTCCTCTTATGTCTTGGTACTCGGGGCCAAAGGGCTCTTCTGAGAACCTATGGACTCTGGCACTTTCAAGTAGGTCCACATGGCTCCCTGCCTGGCTTGTAGAGGTCGTTTCTCATTTATGAACAAGTACTGCGCGCTTGGTAGATTTCCGTTTATACTCACATCGACCTTGTATCTGGACCTATTATGGACCTGTAAGCATGAAGGCTTGTCGGATTCCTGGGTCATATGCTGATTTCTGAAAGTCTAAACTGTTATCAAGGCATACAGGCAACAAATCTTCATATCTCGCGCAATGCTTTTGAGGAAAACCAATACTCATGGCTGAATGGCCTGTTGGGTAAGTATCCTGCGACCGTACACCATGTACGGTACCGTATTCATGCATGATATCGTTATCATCGTTATCTATATAATTATACATATCCTGATAATGATGTATCTATCAAATACTTTTGTGTATGCGTATGCAGTACAAACCCCACAAGCTAGGCAAGGGAGTTCGATTTTGGAATGTCACGCGCTGCAGGTTCCTCAAGTATGGCGACCGCCGCAAAGTGGCCGCGGAGCTCAAGATCGGGGACATTGTGCGTCCGCTTTGTTCGCTTACGTTTGGGCTGCTAGCAAAGGTTTTAACGGAGGGTTCTGTTTCTCCATTTTCTGTCAAATACGCTGTCATGGCTAAGTCTGAGAGCTGCTCCCGTGCGTTGCCGAGTGACGTCTTGATGTTCAACACTTGGCTTATTGTGCATGGCTTCTTGACCGCTCACCTGGAGAGGATCGTGTACCGGTAGGTAGTTGTGCCTGCGGATATCATTCGTGTGATTCAGCATTGCCACATGACTTGTTGCTGTGGGTGTGCTAGGGCAGCATGTGCGCCCTAGCCCATGCTGTTGGGGATGCGTTCTGGCAAGTCCCCAACACAACAATTAACAGATGCGAGTTGGGAATGAGATTGTTGAGATTTAGACAACAACTTCATTGACTTGGCAGGTGCAAGTTCGGTGTTGTTTTTAATCAAGAATGTAATTGCATTCAAGTATCTTTAGCGGCGTCTATGTTTATGCAGATGTTCTGCAATTTTTGAAAGCTTTAACCCCTCTCACACGGAGAGTAGTCCCATAGCTTAGCCAGAAGAAACACCTATTGCAGGAACAATGAATTGAACTGTCAGTCGTGAAGCGTTTTCCCGGACGCGCTTTCCGGTGATCGAACGCCTCTCATCAATTTGATTGATTTTTTCTCTGTCACAATATTCGTGACTGATGCAGGCCAAGGAGAAGGATCCGAAGCCTGTTTCAAAACGTTATTTCACATCCATTCGGGTCTTTTCCAAATGGGCCCTGCTGGCACGGTTGGAATGGTTTTGAATGTTAGCGGGATTGTGGGTCTTGCTGGATTGATTGATACGTTACTGACAGTGCATTATCGAGTCTGTAATTCTACTTTTCTCAGGTGGAGAGGCACATGGAGGACGGGGACGTGGTGCTGTTCAACCGGCAGCCCTCGCTGCACAAGATGTCGCTCATGGCACACAGAGTGAGCACCTTTCGTGATTTGCGCGCACTGTTTGTTCGCACAAAATAAATGGTCACAATGGTACAACTTAGCGCCTGATTGATCCCGCCGTCCAGGTCCCCTGTTTGTCGCTTGCTAGGCAACTGTTGCTATGCCTGTGTGCTCTCTTGCGATATGCAGTTGCCCTTTTCCTGTATTTTTGAACACGTCCCCTGATCGATATGATATGGTGTACTTGAATCCAATATCTGCTGTTTCGGCATTTGGCGAATTTGTGCTTTGCTTTCTTTATCAGTATGCGATGTTACATCGTCAAGAACAGACAACCAGCAGAGATAGACCTGTTTCCTCGTTCTGTGGGGCTGGAGTCCATTTTGCCTACAAGCAATGCCACTGTCTATCTGCTGACCTAGCGGCAAGTCCTGGCGACTCCTTTTTCGCTTTTCCAAGTGAAATGAAATCCCGTGGCTTCATTTCTCCAGTCTACCCTTTAAATTGTCAAAGCGCACTGATCTTGGAGGCAAGTGCTCCTTTTTCCATCAGGGGTGTGGACACCCATCCCACATCCCGTGTGATTTTTCCCTCGGAATCCTCCAAGGTCAACGCCGTGTTGTGTGCAGAGTCGATGCACGAAGTGTTTACGCAACCAGTGATATGATTCCAATGAAGTCAAACACTCTTTAACCATGGAGGCAGGGTCTATCGAGAAACGCGCACAGAAGCAAACCTGTGGAACAATCAGGCCAAGAGAATGATCCAGTACCCATGACAACCGTGTTTGGTGGACTAGTTGCTACACCGTTGCTAGAATACGCAAGGTAGTTTCGCGTTCGAGCCCTGACATAGGTAGGAACGTCTCGGCCGGAATTATATCATAGGTAAGGCTGGCTAGTGCGTCGCTTTCGATGGGTGAGTGAACGCACCATTTACTTGAACAAGCCGCGCGACGTCCGACGGCGCAAAAAAACGGGTGCGCACATCGTACCGTGGTTTTTGCAAATTGCAAGCTGTTCAACGTTTATCCTAAAGCGAGCTCAATCGCAATAGTTGATCAATCCCATCACTTACGCCGCGCGCAGCGCGCGAGGAAAGCGTCCTCGAAGGTGTTCAATCGATGGATGCCTGTGCTTATGGTGCTGGGTGCCTCTCTCTAAGGGTTATTGCTTTGCATGCATGCAGGCGCGTGTCTTGCAGTGGCGGACTCTACGGTTCAATGAGAGCGTGTGCAACCCGTACAACGCGGACTTTGACGGCGACGAAATGAACCTACATCTGCCTCAAACGGAGGAGGCTCGCACCGAGGCCATCACCCTGATGGGCGTGCAGAACAACTTGTGCACGCCCAAGAACGGCGAGATTCTCGTATCCGCAACCCAGGTGCGCAAAGAGGGACGAGGATATTTCCACATGGAGCCGTTGTGATAGCAATAACTCCTAATGGCAATTGCAAAGATGTGCATTCAATCGCCTTTTTTCTGCTGTATGGTTGCTATTTCTTCTTTTTCTTCAGCCAGCCATTTTGTCAGAATCTGGAAGAGTTCGTGCCTGTCCTGCGTTTCGTTCAATCACATGCCTAGCAGAAGGATGGCGATGGTATAGGGTTTTGAGTTGGTTCGCGCCAGACGGCTGCGGTTGTCGAGGGGCAAGAGCTGCAGAGTCGAGTGGCAGCTCGTTTCTGCAGCTCTTGGGATCGATTCTCTAGAGAAATTAATTAGTTCACTCTGAACTGCCCGTATCACAGGCAATTGGTTCGACAGGGGCAAGCTACAGGGCGGGCTCCTCCTACCTGTGAAAATTAACGGCCTTATCCGTGCCCATGGCGTGAAACTCCAAGGCAGTAGTCAGAGGAGAAAAAGCTAGGGCCACACATTTCATTCCTGTTTGGAAACAAGAGTGAAGAATTTGAAACTCAAGTCTGTTTGCGAACGTGGTCCCTGCGTGAGATTTTCTGCCTTCGCCAATGATTTATGGAAGGCCACCCCAGCTGTAGACATGATGGGTTGGTCTCATGGTCAGCATGATATCGTGCCATTTTGTCTACTTGAGAGCCATGATGTCTGCGTCTACACAATCGTCTCATCAATGAATGATGCATGGTTCGCAATAAACCGCCCTGAAAAGGGACGTTGCGATATGGCACCAACAACGGTGTGCTTGACACAGAGGGAAGTGCATCTAGGCTTTTCCCGGTTTCAAGGATCTTCAACGCCCATACCAGTTGACCTTGTAGGCAGGGCTTGAGATGATATATTGAAGTGGGGTCTTCTGCCTATGATGATCAATCCACAAAATAGTATATCCTGCCTGGGGCAATGATATATCAACGGCCGCGCTGGCTTGCTGATCACCTTCAAACACCAAGTGTTCAAACCAACTGATTATGCAACCGCGACGATTTTCTGTGGTGTTGTGTTTGCTTTGTCAATTGCATGCTGCTATACTGTCCATCTCAGCATAAAGTGCCCTGAACCGGTAAGTTTCGCGCGCTGCAGCGCACAGATTTTGTCATTAGAACGTCTCGGAAAATCTTGATGTAGTCCACGCAGGCACGTGAACTTCCGTATCAACCGTTAAGAACCATGCCTCGCAAGTCAAACACTCGTGGGTAACCGATAGTGAAACACCTCGAACGCT
>NHOP01001171.1:0-11561 GCA_018697155.1 Pyramimonas parkeae | reverse complement strand
CAGTATCCCGAGTGGAGAGTCATTCCCTGCACGAGATCCCCTATACGCACTTACCCACGCGGGCACGTGTCGCCTCTGTGCTTCAACGCGTCTGGGACTGCTGGTAAACGACTCACTTCACTATGGGCGCAGGTCAGAGCAGAAATCCACGCGCACGAGGTCAAGCAAGTGATACTACCTATCCTGGAAGCGACGGTAGGAACACTGCTGGTTCAGCACAACGTCCTGGGGAGTTTGTTGCGCCGAACTACAACCAGCAGGTGCAATGGCCGGTATGACCGTAGTATTTCACAAGTATTGGTAGAATCATAAGCATGCGATTTGGTTTTTTCTTCATTTTGTATTTGAGATTGACGTGTGTTCACCCACGGGAGGGCGCAACGCATTTCGAGGATGTTACGCTTTTGTTTAAGCGCACCAGTCTAGTCTACTCTCACCTGTCTTTCGTGCTTCGCACTTTCGCGCTGACATAATTTCCTGAGGCTTGAGCATCAACACTACATATCTGCTGTGCATGAACATCATATATTTTATGTAAGCCTTTGGGGATGCTGACGGTTACAGCTTCAAGAAGAGGGAGGAAGCATTTGGATTTTGGGGTTTAGGTTAGTTTCTGCGCCCCTCGGTCAAACTCGCGCATTGGACAAGCGTGTTTCAAATGGGGCAGTGTTTCGCCATCAAATTTGAAAGTTTCGTTATTGTAGCACTGTGGACACGTTTCGAAGTTCTTCATTCCATCATTGCGCCTGTGACCCGGCCCGCTTTTCGTCATCCATGCGTGGGCATGGATTTTATGTTGCTACCTGTGCATTCAAGCAATCACTATTCCGCCATATCCTGTGTGATTCTCCGCCGCATGATTTCCTAGCATTGCTACAACGATGAGACCTCACAATAACTAGTCTCAACAAGCCTGCTGTGTAGCACCCACAACTTCACTCCAAGTGGCGTTTTCAGGAGTGACGTTTTCAATGCTGTTTCATTTTTTTGTGTGATTATCATGCCATGGATCTCTTCACAGTTTAATGAAATGGTGGCCAAAACTAGCATCCGCCCTCAGATTTCTAACATCTAACATGAGCAATTCAATGCAAACAACATGCAAATGGTTGCTTGTGGACTATGATCTATCGATACTAGGTGGATTCTACAGTTTTTTGTTGAGGGTCTTGTTGAGCTGTACACTGGATTTTCATTTCTGCTGCTATTCTGTGCAGCATGACTTCGTCCGATTTCTCTATTCCTTTTTTCATTGAATCGGGCATCTTGAAAATTTCTTGTTCCTTTTGGAAGCGGGCATCTGGGTTGTGAATGGCATAAGGCATTCTTCTATACCTTGTCTAGTGAAATGTTTGTCTGCTCTGGTGCTTATGGGATTTTCTTATTACATCCATTACCCGTTTTGTTTTCCTGGTGAAACCTTTGTAGCTTGTTTGAATCCTGTTTGCATCATCTTCTCTAGAAACTGTGCTCTGTAAGTATGCCATGCTGCAGCAGAGCAATACATGTAGAACAATCCAAGCCCTTGTGTCCGCAAAAATGGGAGTCATGATATGAGCCAGTGTTGCTGCGATTGAAGAGGACTTTCTCTATGCATGTTTTGCATGCGTATGTAAACTGCTCTGAGTTTTCTTTTTGGTTTTGGAGGGCAATCAATCAGCCACCGCCATTCTACAATGGCAATGGGCACAATGGCCCTTCAGGCACCAACGGCGCATCATTCTTCGGCCAACTGCCCCGCAGGGCACACCAGGTGAGGGTGATTTTTTATGCAAGAGCTTTGTTCTTTCGATGTTTGGAGTGGTCCTTGATAATGTTCTGGGAAAGAATACTGGTTAATTGCAATAGTTCTTCTCTTGGATTCGTCATGTTCCCTAGCCCGTTGACTCTGTCTCCATTCTATTTTTTGTATACCTCGATTTCAAGCAATCGACATATTTGATGAATGATCTTGATGTTTGTTTGAGAAGTAGAGTTGTGGGCGTGTGACTTGTTGCATGGATGCTAACTTTGCATCGAATAAGGTGAAGCACACTTGAAAAACATGCTGGAAAGAGCAGGAACCCAGAAGATTGTGTGATGCCATTTTTTTGGGCACATTTCTTTCGCAGCATCTCCAGTGGGAATTGATACTTCCTCCAAATCACCATTTGGAGGAAATGTCAATTCCCACTGTGAAAGCCAAAGTGATTATAATGAAAATTTGCATAGGTGCATGACACCTGTATTTTACTTTCGAAGTTGTCTTCTGGTATTCTGGAGCGCAGTTGTACCCTCAGTTGAGGAGATCAACCCTGATTTGTTTCATAGCACTCTAGTCAGTGAAGCACTGATCAATCACGTGCTGTCACTTTGTATGATAGTGGGCTCAATCATTTAGGCCTGATATCGCTATCCGGCACATTGTGGCATTTCGTTTGAATTTCAACACCATAGAAGTTGAGCTGTGAGAGTACAGGGGCACCAAATTTGGTGAGCACTTGCCGATCCAAGACATCCATCAAGCTTTTGGTTCTGGGCTCTGTAGTAGTCAATGCTGTCGAATTTGCACCTTACATCCGCATGCGGGTGGCAAACTTGGTACGCTTTTCGTTGGAGTGTTGTTGCTCTGTTTTGGAGCTCAACAGTGTAACTTGTGTGAACGGTCTCCAGTCCAGTGGGTATTAGAAGGCATATACAATGAGACAAAACCCTTGACCACAGGGTAGGGAGCCTTGTCAACTGAATTACGCACTAAAGTCTATTGTTGCACAGGGTATCTCGCAAGACCCGCCTATGGTGTCAACACATGTTGCGTGATCCAAGGAGTACATGTCTCGCACCTTCATCATGTAGTCTGCTGATCTGAGCGTATCCATGCAAACCGAATCCATATGAATCGTTTTATTTGTCTCGCATGTCATCTTTTGCCGGCCTCTTTGCTCTGCTTGCTAGAGCGCCTCCAGGGCCCATCTCATTGTTGGAACCAAGTAGGTCTGCCCTCGCTTCATGGATTGAAAAACGGATGGTTGCATTCAATGAACGCACATCTAAGACCCCACCAAAAATTGATTTCTCAACTTTCATGAGAAAAGAAATGCGATGTTCTCTTATACAACCTTATTGCTGCGTTGTACTTTACCCTGCGTGCATTCCCACCAACGAATGCTTTCAGTCAATAGTTCAAAACTTAGAACGCAGGACGAATTCACAAATCTTGCCACACGTCATTGTATCGTATGCTCAATTGCGCTTATAGACGAGGCACGGTTTATCATCATGTTTTACTCAATGCACCGAAAAAGCAAACTTGCCAAATAACAACACGAACTTGTAAAGTTACCATTGGGAATCCCATGCACATTCAAGAGCCCTCAATCATTCCACAGGCAACCGATACTCTATTGTATTCATGATCTGGTGTTCACTCGTGATCTGTGAAAATTCATAAGAAACAAACTCTTACATGTGCCATATGTTTCGATGGCCGGCCCATACGCTCTGCTTGTGCGTGCAACTCAATTTTGTTTTGCGCAATTGTTACAAGCATGTCTGCTTCAGCTTCCTGCATTGAAAAATTCTTTAGGCAAGATTTGTCATCATGAACGTGATGCAATAAATAAGCAAACCTACCATCGTGAGCTTTGCTAGGTAGACTTATCCATGAACTCGACTGACGTTCAAGCGCCATCGAACATTCTGTAGAGTACTTTCATTCAAACTCTGATGTTGATCCCTCATGTTCTTGGAATTTTCTCTTTGATTTCCCAGCACACCTTGGTGCAAATGAGTTGTTTCCCCTTTCGTATGTAGGAGCAAAGTAACTCAAAGACCGAAAAGATGTTGTATCGCAGAAAAGATGATGTATGTGTGCAATGTTTCAGTAGACCGACACATTTACCATGTTTTGAGCTGTTGTCCTTTCAGATACAACAGTGATTACTGCATGCTTGCCTGTATGCTTGCCTGTAGGGACTACATTGCCATTCTCTAAGGTTCCAATGATAGCCTAGCAAACCGTGCGATCCAATAATCAGGGTGTGCTTGGTCATACAACGAACTGGCAGGTGATTGTGCAAACCTCTATGTGTATGACCGTCTACCCCCCTCTTTAAACATCGCTTTGGTGATTTACGATGAGTGAAAGGATGACATCGAGGATCAAATAAGTTCTAAACGAACGAAACCCATGCTAACCAATGCATTTGGTTCGATAGGATCTCATGATTCTTCTTGTTTGCCAAGACTGCCGACGGGTCCGGACATCGCATGACATGGATATCACAGTAGTGCCCCGGTCATTTATCATATATTGATGCAACGAGGCCTCATCTGCAGAATAAGTGCATGAATGTGTCCATTATTTGTACCCTTCTACCCTCATTTCATATCAAGCCTGAGACTGTTTTTAGCAGAGTACCCCTAGCCATATTGAGGTCAAAACTATCTTCAGTATAAACACCTCCGGGCAGGTATTGCATGGAATCAAAGCCCTGTATTCCAAAATTGGAGGTCGCCGGTTCATCGCTGAACTGTCAACAACTGTTTGTCAAGTCGTAGTTTGCCCCATTCACTTTAGTCTCGGGTGCGCTAGCTATGTCACCTTTTCACCCTAAAACCCTAAATTGAGCAAATGCTCATGTTCTGTTTGGCAATGTATACGGTGCACTTCGTTCCCAGTGGAATTTCTTCGTTCTCATGCCATGACTTTCCTCAAGTCTCATGACTTTAGATGGGTTTTATCCACCAGTTCGAAAATGTGTCCGGAAACTTCTCTTTTCCATCATCGTTTCTCGATGTTTCTGATTGTCTGCTTGCCGATATCCATTCAAATGTACCATTTTGTCGACGTATCAGAATCCTCGCTCTTGAAGATTGTAACCTGTGTGGGTACACTGAATAAAAAAGGTGCTCTAGTATTTCTTCGAGGTTTTGCAGTGGTAGAGTGGTGCACAAGGATGTGAAGTCGTATGCCAAATCGAAATCCGATGTTGTATGACCCCTAGTTGCGCTGCATCTCTTGCAGTCATTGATGATCCGCAACATTATACTTTGCTTTCTATGAGGACTGGAATACCATCTACTACTCGAGCCCACTGTTCATCGTTATCAGGTGCAATGGCCTTGAAAGCAAGGGTCGACCACTTGGATGCAGAGATCAGGATTTTGACGAATAGTGGACTAGGGCAGTAGGCATAGTACTCGTAAACACAAAAGTTGATACTTCCATGTTCGTGAACGACAGCAGGAATGTGAATATTTTTGTGTGAAACCTGCAATGCACCTAGGTCAGCGCCCGACGTCCATATTGTGAGTATGATTGTTTGGGAAACACCATTTTTGACCAACATACCAGCATGAATGCACATGTTCACACCCAAACCTGATTGCAGCTGTATCTTACAAACAATAACAGGAATGAAATCATCCAGGTAATTCACTACCCAGAACCATTGGTCCTAGCAGAGATAGGAAAAAGAATGCATTTGGTGTGTTGAAAGTATAGAGGCTCTCAAGACCCGGATGGATTCCTCAGCAGTACAACAAGAGCGCAGTCCTGGTCTTTAGATTTTGGCATGGATCTTTGAATTACCTTTGTGTCTTTTTCTGCGTGTATGTGTTTAATAATTTGGACAGCGTTTTCGAACCCAAGTTTCCACAGGAACTTGTGAGCTTCAGACGGTCCTTCAAGGCCAGCGCACCAAAAATCCTTGAACATTGATCACGGGCACATTCTGTCCAGTTTCATCCGCATGTTGTTTGAAGCAGATGACAGTCTGTTTCACAATGATACGTAAAGAGCTGCGGATAATGCCAATGGGGATGGCGAGATATGTCTGCTTGGATGCTGCTCCATTTCATGTATTGTGCGTCTGACCTGTTCACAGATTCCTTTTTCGTGTATTTGAATGTATGCACGGAATACGCGTAGTGGGATACAACCCTTGTGTACTGTGTGGAAAGCCATGTAAACCGAGTCTATTCAACTTTACTCTTCCGCGCAATAAGGCTTTTCTTGACACTGAAGTACCACTGCAAACATAAGTATCGCAGAATCCAAGTATGATGTTTTCTTCATCATCAGTACATACTGTTGTTGAACGTTCATTTGAAGATAATATTGTCACATGCTTGCAGCATGGATCAGCAGCCTATATCAATGGGGACTGCGAAATGAAAGGTCTTGGATTCCATGCTACATGACGCATGGTGTGTTTCATCTGGTACACACGTATTTAAGGTTGTGTAGCGCGGAGATGGATTTTTCAGATGACTCAACTCAGCATGCTTCCTGCGCAGTATGTAGGACATGTGCCCTTGAAAGTAGATGTGGGTGTGTGCGCAAGCGTTTGACTGACGGTTTTTTCACGCATGCGTGCCTGTGCAGCTACCTTTGCACACTGCGCCGATGGTGATTGAGCCGACAAGTACCACCACGGTCCGCAACGACGTCAACTTAAAAAAGTCAACCCTCAGTGTCATGAAGGATCCGCAGGTGAGTGGAACTGTCTTGACACGGGCCAAGTTGTAGCTCGCTTTCAATCTTGTTGCTTGCAGCGAACAGCACCACCATCGAAGGATCGAAACATGGCCATACCAGATGAGGCGTTCCTACAGTGAACGGGGATCGCCTGCAGGGAATGGGGTGATGTAGATGTTCATATGTATGTTCAAGAGGTGTTGCGAAGAAACACCTCTTTCCGTTCAGAGAATGCCCAAATAGCATGGGTAAATCCAACGCCATTCCCAAGGCGTGGTGTTGGCTCCCTGTGGCGAAGGCTCCGATCTGGCGTGCGATTGCCCATACATCTTCAGCTTGGGTAATCTTCAGCTTGGTGCACATCCGCAATCCAGGCGGAAAGAACTGAGAAATCCTTTCAGGGCTTAGAATTCATTGGTTGAATGCACTTCAGACTGCAGATTGCCTCGGCTGGTCAAGTGTTGCTGAGTAGGCCAATTCTGATGAGGTGATCGTACGATTCAAGCATTGCTGACCCGCAAGTTTGTCCGTCTGGGTTACCATGAAGTGGAATCACAGTACCGCCGGTGCTGATTTGTCACATACGATTGGAGGATGGCCGTTTGCTAGAATCACTGTCTGAGACAGCAGGTAGACTACGCGCCAGCTCATGCGCGACAATCATACACGCAATCTTCAAAAAAAAATTTGCGGCGCAAGTCCATGCGCGCAGCCTATAAGTTGTATTGTAGGTTCTGTCTGTGCTGTTCGAAGTAGAGAGCTGTGAGTTCTGCTCGTCCACGGTCGCATGCGGTTTGGTTGTGCCCTAGCAGGACACGGGGCCAAGCATCCGGAGTTGGCAATGGAAGATGTTGTATTGTGTCTTTCTGAATACTCCTTCTGAACAAATTTTGCTTTTCGCGAGATGCGCTGGTCCAGAGGGTGCGTCACTGATGGAGCTCCTCGATCACCTCACCTGATAATCTGTAGACGCAGAGCCTCTTCAAAGCACATTGGCGCAGAGGAGACATCGAGGAGTGCGTTCAGTGTGTCGCCATTTTCTTGGTCAAAGCGTGCAGACTCCTTCTCCTTCAGGGTCTGCTTGTTTTCTTGGTTGAGGATACATAGCAGTGTGGCGCCCAAGCCTGCATGAGAGAGACTGTTGGGTGTGTGCGCGCAGAACCCGAACCACCTTCTAGTGGCTTTTGTCTTTGATGCCGCAGCGCCGTGCAGGTACGAAGCTTCAATAAGATGTACGCGCCTGTTATTCACAATCGTGACATCGTTTGTGTAGAGAGACAGATGATGATATTCCAGGAGCGACTGCTGGTCTCAGAAAGGAATCTGTTAAGGAGAAGTGTAGGTTTGCAATGATCGGATGTCCCTTCCTGCTTGTGCTATGGACTCGTCCAATTGTTTTTTGAGTAGGATCTCAGATTTCAGTGGGGGTGCGCTTGTACTGCACGTGCATCCTTCGTCGGACGCGCACCCATCATTATCTGGTAATCTTTTGGTTTAAGGGTGATTATTTGTACGTGAAATCATTCACTATCGCACATTGTGTATCGGTATATCCACTTTCGGAGTAAAGCACAGCAGAATGCGAATATCATGTGCCGAATATACATGTGTGAGAATTATAGGGAAGGGCACAAAAAATGCGATTCTAGCAATACTTTCCCTTGTCGCATGATCCATAGGGAATACACAATGCCGCTTAGATAGGTAGTCTGAGAATGTAGCGACAGCAGTGGCAAAAACTGTCATTTTTTGGAGCTCCAAAAAGGCTTTTTCACGAATGATGGTTGCTTGGACGGCATGCGAGCACTAACTGGAGTGACTGCTCAGTGCCCAAGCGCTTTTCCCGGATCCAACAGAACAATTGAATTGGAAGGCTGGTTCCGTTGTGCGAATGGTAGGATCCTGTGAGGTTTGCCCTCTTCAATCTCGTTTGGCTTTGGCGACTGGTTGGCGTTGATGTACGCGGATTGCCGTGGTTTCTGGGTTTGTCAAAAGCATATGCACAACCTGATGGCGCCTTTGCCCCTTGAAAGCAGTTCCTGCAAAAAAGAAAGGGGTTCAAGTTCCTGTTTGAATATTTTAGCCCAGGTTGTGAGACTGGGTCAGGAGGTATGCAGAGCCTTGCGTGCACTCACATTTTAGGGGCAGGCCTGGCGGAAAATATTCAGAAATTGTAACATGGTTTTGTAGAAGTGTTGGGAGTGTAGATTTACATAGACATCACATGTGTCCTTGACGCGTTTTTTCGTCATCGGTCGGGGTGGTTCGATCCCAAGTCATACACTTGTCTGTACGCTAGTTGTGATGATATGCGAGCGTTCTGCAGATAAATGTGATTGCTAACCCTTCAACGAAATTCTTGTGTTTCGACGAGAGCTTCATGTGGACGATGCCTTGCTTGAATGCTCCAAGTCGGAAACATTTGCGTCGTTTTGTGCGCACTTGTACCCTGTGGAACATTGGATATCATGTTGCTTGCTTTACTTGGTTTCCAGCCCTGTGTGAAGGGACGATGTCCAAGCACGTGCATTGTCGTATGTATGCTTTTTCAAGAACTGTTGTATTGTTCAGGAATCCAGACCTGCTTTTGCCCATGTGCCTTCTTGTGCATGCGTATCCGTCATGCCAAGGTGTGTGAAATGAAATCCTTGGTGACGAGTCAGCAAGCTCAGCCTTCTTGCCATGGAACGACTGTGATGTACTTCTGTTAATGTCATGTGTGCATCGTGTAAGCGTATAAATTTCACCGAATAATTCTGATGGTAAAGTAGGGTTTACATGATGCTGAATCTGATTTCGTGTATCATGCTCACGCCATGGGGGTCCATGTGAGATAGACACGCGCTGTAGCCCACTGCTTTGCAAAAAAACAAAACCCTGAAAGTCTTCTATTGGGTACACCACACACACACACACACACACTGCATTGAATCGCGTAGAAGCCAACCAGATATATCCCTGCTTCTGAAGGAATAGTTCGCTGCTCGATACACATCCGTAGTAACAGACTTGGCATCAACTTCGTCACATAACCATGTTTGTGTCTATGCTCTGATTGTTTATACACCTGCAAGGGATTTTTGTGCTCAGAAACATCCTAGCGTTTCGTCCTGCACCACATTGGAATTCAAGATCAGTCATCCTATATGCTAGGAATAAACAGTTGAGCGTATGGCAATGCTCTGCTGGCACATATGAAGATTTTGCCCACAAACCTGCCCCGCTCTCTGCAGTCCACGATGAGCATGCTCGACGGAGGCACATTTCGTTGTCAGTTTGTAGCCGAAATGGAAAATCTCATGACGAACATACCAGCAGTCGCAATCCGACGTGTACTTATCCATCTTGATGAGGACACTTCTTTTCTTCGCTGCTGTGTATGCCAGCAGTAAGACAAATTTGTGTCAAAGAATTGCTATCTTTAAAAACCATCCATCACTCCAAATGCAACTCTCAACCTGTCACAAGTCCACTTGTTGTTGATCTCTTTCATATTCCAATGTGCTGGTTCGCGAACCTAGGGACAGGCTCGTTGTTGAACCCTCAGGGTACGAATGATACTTCGAGGACAATGTGCTGTGGTACCACATGTTTTACTTCAGCCATCATGTATGCATCGGCAGTTGCCCATCGGGAAAGTATCACCATCACGCATTTCCTTCTGACTGCGATCCTCCATTGTTCCTAGCATCAAGGGCTGTGCTCCGCATGACCTTCTAGCCGCTGAATATGCTTGCGAGTGTTTGTCTGAGTCGGTTAACTCAACTTCCCCCCTCGCGTCGATCCGGTATGTGTCATTTCAGCGTGAGTGTGTTTTTCAACGTGGACGAGAGGGGCACCAAGCTCATCCCGAAGAGTTCCGCCGCCCCCGCCCCCCGCCGTGTGCACTTCCCCAAGAACCTGGGCCAGCACTTCCAGCTTGAGCCGGGATGTGGCCTCAACATTCCCAGCATCCCGGAGGAGCAGCTCTTCTCGGTTGATAAGCATCATTACCCCCTGGTGCGCTCCCCGTGTGCTAGGCGCCTTTTTGGCGGCATTGATGTACCAGCTGTGCACAGCAGGCCTGGAGCAGCCAGCAAGATCCCCACCTCTTGTTTGACTGCACAAGGCTGTAAAGTTTTCTGGACCGGAACAGACTCAATGGGGGTGTGATACCGCAATTGACGTTGACAGTGCTAGCAATCAGCATTAGCTTGAATTGCATAGCTCAGTATGAAGGGTTGACGATGAACGTGTCCTCCTCCAGTTGTGCGGTCGGCCCCAAGTGTTTATGACTGTTTGTGCCCATGCTCTCTATTGAGTGACCCAACTCTCATCGGCGACTGGCCATATGTTTATTGCCATGGCATTGGTTACATTGCCAATTTTTTCTTGCACCTGAAGAAATTGGCAATGTGGTTGCACTTATCGCCCTTGTGTAATGGTTCTGCACGCACTTCTGTCATCAACGTAGCTGGATCGCCTTGCCACGTCCAACATCACGGCTTGGGACGCTGGAGCATCATTTTTGGGCTGGTTCCTCGGACATTCCGCCTCTTCCCCATTAATTGGATTTGCAATGAGGTTTGAACCAATCTTGAAGTGTTGGTATTGGTGTTTGGAGCCGCGTTCTGAGATGAGATGCGTTATCACACCATGTTGCGCAAGCAGTTTACGGGTGTGCTTTGAGGTACATCGTTCAAGGAGGGTGCCTGGCGTACCTGCTTATGATGTGCTCTCACCGGCAGCATTGTGGATACTCGCACACAGAGTGCTCCTAAATTAGAAAGTCAATATGCAATGCTATGTGGGCTCGGACAGTTATGGCTTCATGATCCGATACATTGTGCACTGATTTACAATAGGTCTGAAAGTTCGTTTAGCAGCTAGCACCAGGTTACCCAGTATTCGATTTTGGACCGCCAAATGTCATTGCGATGGTCTTTGCCATGTGTATTTTCTCTAGCCAACTACAAGTGAGCTGCCATCCAGCGTGAATTTCAATTATACATGGGATGAGGTATTCCTCCTCATGCAGGGGCTTGAACCTGTCTCTTATACACATCTAGATGTGTATAAGAGACAGACCCAGAACCATTGGTCCTAGCAGAGATAAGATCGG
>NHOP01001170.1:0-11567 GCA_018697155.1 Pyramimonas parkeae | reverse complement strand
TGCTGGCTGGCGGGTCATCTTCGATTAGCGAGCGATGCTGATGGCTCCAAAGTTTTATATGCCGAATGAGTCAAAAACGGCCCGTTAATAGTCATCAAGTGGTGTTTCGTAGCCGTACTCAACGTCTATGCTAAATGTTTAATAAGTCATCTGCCTTTTACTTTGAAGATGATTAATATGGTTGTCTGATGATTGATAAGGTTACATTTGGATTCATAGAGTTACCGCATGATTCAAACCCTAGGTAACATACATACCTTACAATAGATTACATAGATAACAAAACCATACCTTACATTTTGTCATAATCCTACCTTATGATTGTAAAAATCATAAGACACCACGGGCCTTTTCTAAACATAGGGCAAGGCGTTCTTCATCATGGCGACTGTCGAGGCGAAAGGCATTGCCACTCGCCCATGGAAGATAATCCGCCAAGCCAGAATGGTCTGCGATGAATTATAAGCCGAGGCAGTAAATGATGATTGTTCACGCAATTGGTGAAATTAGTCGTTGATCCAACATGCCCTGCCAAGCCAGCCGGACATTGGATAAATCATCGGCGCTAGCCTGAAGCCGGGGTCTGCAGGCGGGGAGGGAGAGCGCTGTTTGTTCTTTCCTTTTCATTGCTTTGTCATTATCTCTGTAAAGGCAAGCACGATGAATGTTCTGAAATGCATGATCGAAACAAGTTTGTTTTTCACTTTTTATTTTGCACAAAGCCAACCTCTCATATATACACTAGAATATCGATCCAGCCGCATGATGGATTAAGCGAGGCTCATATGCATCCTGCAAAATTCTCATGATTCCGACCTCGCAGAGATTCAAGTGTTGCAATTCTGAATCTGGCATGATGTTTACGCGTATACTCGAAACAACGCGTGTTGAAAACAAGGATGTGATGTCCTAGTCCCTATGTTGTCGCTGTCCCTTACCTGCTGAGTACAACAACTCAACAAAGTTCAAGAAATCGAAACACGGAAGTTGATACACATCTTCATGTTGATCCATTCCTACGCCCTAGCATACCCCAGGCACACATCAATAGGATGTGTGCTCCGAGACAGAATCTGGCATGGTAGTTGATTCCCGATCCACCGTTCCCGCCCTGCCACTTCTATGACCTCTTTGACTAGGAAAAGCCGCCTCACACACTCTCATACCTTTACAGCTCTCATTGACAACCAACACATTCCATGAACGATATCATGCGGAAGTACTGCCGACGCCTTTGCAGGCTACCTTCGGTGACTACCTACCCAATCTGAGCACCTTTTGAAGGAAATGTGGAAAGCGGACTTGCGACGCGATCACCAATCATTTGCCGACATTTTGTCAAGCGTACCAGACACAGACAACATGCAGACAAAACATGCCAACTGATTCCTGCAGATCACAAAATAATCGTTCACGTGGCAGACAGAGACGAACCAGCCTGTGGTTTCCTTCTAATTCCAATCATCATGGGCTACATACTGAGGCTCCATGATTTTTGCACATGAGACCATAACTTTAAAACTAATCATTCATGCAGTCCTTGGGATAGTCTGCTTAGTTTAAGTGACGACTTTGATCTTCCAGCTTGCCTACAATTACCTTACACGTGATACACGATCATCACTCGACCTACACCTTCTGATTGTCTTCAACGGTCTAACCGAGCCTACTTGCAAGACTTGGAGTACTATGACATCCAACAACATTCTAGCCTTTTTGCATTGAGCTCTCCAAAGACTATTGCAATAATCAACATCAACTGCATACGAACTCATCATTTTCGTTACCTAGACCGACTGCTTGATAGCCTCATGACCAACAATGACTCAACTTCATCCGACGACAACATAGAACTTCAAAGTTTTACAACTCAGCATGATGGACTTAGAAAACTACACTACGTACCAGCTGCTCTTCGGCGATCCAATCCTACAATTGGCTGCAAAGTTGAACATCATATGTGCGAACATAAACGACGATGCAATGGACAACAACCCGACTTTCTCAGATGATATATTGCAAATCGAAAACCCTCTTCAAGCAACGGGTGCCTTAGGATGAGACCATTGATGACAATCCGGCAAGTTCAACAACGATTTGGTTCACAAGGGACCATCATCTGCGCCGAATTGCGTACACGAGCGCAATCGACAATGATCCGCTCTTGTCTTCCAATAATTCCGACATGCAATAACCTGTGGCTCCTCATCCACCTGTTGGGCCGTGACAACTGCGACAACCACGATGTCATTTCAGCCTTTACTGTCAAAGAATCATCCAATGTAGCTCTGTGAATGCTGGAGTCACAACCCTGAACATAGCATCGAGGAGATTCAAATACCTAGGAATAGCACTGCGGATATGCAAATGGCGAGATGACAACTATACAACGCGCCAAATGAAGAAATCAAGATGGTGCACAGTGACTCCTTGGCCAGCTGATATTGCGCCTGCCAGTGCAGTGTACGTCACTCGTCGATTTCATGCTAGCCGCATGGCCTCCCCTTCTGTGACCAAACAGTAAATGGCAACTGCAGCACTACCAGATTATTGATATTCACAGCTTGTCATGACTACTGGCGACACATTCGAATATAGTTGACCTCACAAAGTCCAGTGCACGAGCACTCATATAGCGCCAAAACGAGCTGATCTACATGTAGGCAGACAAAGACATAGTAATATCAGCAAGGCTAGGGATAGATCATCAGTAGGCTAGAACAGGCACTGCCTCTACGTGTTGTACCTTTCGGTGTGGACAAACCTTGCCTGAAAAGTAGTAGGGGTAGCGCCTTTGGCCGAGGAAAGGGCAAGACCTTTCCCCTAGCCAACCACCACGGGGGGGATTCACTTGTTTGATGGAATTCGTTTCGGAAATGAAGATGATCAATGATAGTCCTGCACGAAATGAGATAGTACTTCATAGAAAGAAACTGCTAGCCACTTAACCTAAGTCATCAAGGTAAGACACAAATAGTACAGCAGTCAATCACACGAGACATTGGATCGATCATTGCCTCCTCCACAAACGGTGTAGCGGAAAACAATTCCATAACTTTGAGTATACACTAGCACACCTTGACTCCCGTTCTGATGCCCATCAGATTAAATCATCACAGTTCATGAACCGGTTCGTTTTCTGCTGCGCTGTACGGGCCGTACATCTTGGGTGTGTGAGTATTTGAGCGTGCGCATTGATGCACGAAAAACACTCAAAGTGCTCTTACAGCTTGGCGATCGCTTGAAATAGTCTTGATACTGACAAAACGCGTCACAAAATGGTTGCAACTAGAAGATTGGAGCACGACTCGGAGCCAGCGCCAGACACTTGTGGTGGGCAAGATCATCTGTTGACGTTTGTGCCATTTGCGCAGCAATACTCAGATACTGTGCTGAGACATGCGAAGAGTGCACCGCAGAAAGTGCAAATCAACCCGGCACAAGATGGGAAGGTGTTGAACAACTTGATGACCAGGGCAAATCATCAGTTCCATGGAGGATTGCATCACAGCAAGCCAAGACACACAGCAAAGGCTCTGGAGGAAGGCATGAAGATCAACATGCAAATTACTGCGCACAAAGAGGTGAAAAGGGTGGTGATGTGGGATGGAGATGTGGCCCTAATTCTCACGGGGTTTGGAGATGTGTTGGCGGAAGAAAGGGCTGCAGACACAGAAAAGGATACGAGGGAGTGGGAGCCTATAGCCATGTTTCAGGAGAGGTGGGTGAACATGTTGTATACAATTTCTCCAAAAGTCCTTCGATTGAGAGATTATAAGGCCTTGGCAAAGTGGTACGAACTGAGTGAGAACCGCCTTGCTGCATACATTCATGCATTGCGACTTTTGGAAACAGGATACAATAGAAGTGCTGGACCATCCACGTGCATTAAGAACATTAGCACCCGCACGTTTCGAGGCTCGTGAGTTTGTTTGTTAATCGTTCTTCAATGTGATCAAACTGGGTTTCAATTTAATATGTCACCCACCGAACCCATGTTCTCCATGGTCATGTCTACAATCGGTGTAGGTGCAATCAAAGAGAATCCACTGTACAACACACAAATGATGTTGCAAGAGATCTGTTTACTCTGCAAAGATTTCAGCTTTCATGAACTAGAGAAGATAATCATGGAGCATTAGCATGAACAAGTGCATGGTGTGAGCATAAACATATAGTATGGGCCCACCACGTTGTAGCTGTGTAGTTCCGATAGTGGGCCAGTAATATTAGTGCACACAATTGATAAGCAGAAACACAGCCCTCCATTTACAGTTGATCCTGCGAGCGAAATGAAGGCTTTTTCATTTCTGTTTTTGGGCACAGATAGAGCACCAACTTGTAGGAAGTTGCATATTGATATCTTGGATTGTCCCCTCAACCCCCGTTGGCACTCCACTGCAAACGAACGCCTTCAGTGTAGATGGTGCAAGATGTCTGAGTCTTGCACAAAGGACGGAGGCATCTTCATATTCCCTTCACTACCTCAGTGCTCCACGCCATAACAAAGTGTGGATACATCCCGCCTGACAACAGGTAGGACCAGCACCCCTGGCTGGGGACTTGCCCCGAACCAACCCCCCATTGTACAAGGATCAGTATCATCATGATGATCATATTCCCTTCAAGGACATATGCTATCCATCTCCTTCTCCACCAATGATTGCTACCCTTACGATCCCGAAAATTGTGAGTTCCTAATCTGACTGCATTGTTCCGCAGAATTCTCGACACGCCAGGTGGCTGCCTGATACGCGGAAGTGACGTGATGCAGAGGATGTTGAAATGCGTCCAGATTCCTGAAGAAAGGTTATTGGCTGCACTGCATCCTGCTTGCCACCGTGTGTAGCTGCGATTACTGCAGTGTTTGCCCCGAAGCGGTCTCTCATCAATACAATTGACAAGTACAAAGGAAGGTGGATGGATTGAAGATTCCTGGAAAAAACGGATGTACATTTTGACCCACATGCAACACGCGCTCCTGCGGCGTCTGACTCCTCGTTCATCATCTTGAAATCGTATACGGTTTGACATGGAGTGATGCAGAAACAACAACATGACAAAATAGATTGTCTTCATCCTGCGCTGGCACGTGAAGTGCAGGTGGTTTTTCCTGCCGGCAATGAACAACCATCCAGGATCAAAGTTTGCCAAATTGCATAAGTCACTATGTGGTTCGTGGCAAGCAGCGCTTGACTGGTATTGCCTGTAGCATATCAGACTTATGCAATTGGATCCTACATTGCACAGATCTGTTGCTGATCTGTACTTGCACTGTGAGGATCGAAGGAATTTATACTTCTCCTCACAGATGATTATGTGTGCGCATTCTACAATCAAGACTATCTACAAGGTTGGTTGAGACACCTCATGGGTGATCCACACACTAATACTTTCATGTGAAACATTTGGGAGATGTCATGAATCTTTACATATGCAACTTGTTCGGACAGACAGCATCATCTCCTTGGACCAAAAACGTAGAATACTTAACTCGCTGTTGATCATGGCGTTGTTGAGAGCAAGCCGGTCCTTCCGTCTATGGCTAATCATGCAGCCTTGAAAAAATGTACTTGAACACTTCAAGCATGCATGCCGCTCAGACAGTTCGTGGGATCTCTGTCGTGAATTGTGAGGCATACTCAAGCGGAGGTGATGCAACCTGTGGTTTCCTATCGCCGTTCTTCATATACTATGAAAAAGAACATATCCTTGCTGCTATTTGTGTGTTGAAGAATCTGAGCATCGTGAACCAGTGCAGGCTTGTATCTAGGGGTAATAATGATCTGAGGAAGTATACAGCTTTTCATCGTGCAGATCTTTTCATGTAATCTGGCTCGCACTGCGTAGGAGGCTCGATTGATCGAATGTGATTCACTTGAATAGTGAACTGATACCCTAGTTCACTTATGAGCAACCAATAGTTGCTATGACCTCCACTGAAGCTTGATATATCGAATTTTCGGACGTCTGCAAGGAAGATTCGGGAGTCGATTACTTTCTGAATGAGTTTGTGTAGTAAATTCCTTCCATTGAATATTCGAGTGGATCATCAAGGAGCAATGCTCATGGCGAGCAATATGGCCACCAACAAGCGATCCAAATACATCAGCCTCGGAAACCACATGATCCAATAAAACAACCAGAAAAGCGTGATGAAACTGTGATACATCAGCACAGAAAGCAACATTGCATTTATGATAACCAAGGCTATTGACAGAATGAAGCATGCTTACAGCATAGAGATGGGGATAGGACAGCTTCTCCATGACAACGAATGGACAATGGATTGAAGAACTACAATATAACATTGACTTTGCTATAACCTTGTGTCTGGGAGTGCTACATAGTGATAGATAGTCAATTAGCCTGAGTCATATAGGCGATATAGGAACAGTACAGTAATCAAACACACGAGATGGTGTGGAGCGAATGGAAAATCTGCGAATCCGGCAATGGTTACATCTTTAGTTGGGAATCCGCAGTCATAAGTTGGAATACAGAGTTTAGGACAATTGTGGTTGCAACACCAATGCGGTATCCATAGTTCGGCTCAGCCCGTTTGTTGCACTGTGAGTGTGCGAAGCAATCTTTGGACTAGAGATGCCGAATGCCAGCAGGTGCTCTCGTAGAAAGAGCAAGGGGCACATCCTAAAAATAATGCTTATCATAATAATGATGATAGTGAACCCAAGCACATGGGGGGTTGGTTCGGGGTTGTTCCCTCTCCCCATGAGGGGAGCTGGACCCCAGCCACGCGCTTTTCCTGGGACTCATGCCGAATGTGTACGGATGCAAGAGGAAGCTAAGTACCAAACATAGAGACCCACTACTTTGTTGGTGGTATTTGGAACGCTGGGAGAGCACGCTACAGTCTTGAAATCTGCACTAAAGTCGCCAAGTAGATTTCATCTGCATGTCTGTTGCGTCCATGTTCAAGTGCTACACGCGAAGCAAACGGCGTACACCGATGCACATGACAAAGGTACCGTGGCGGACATTGGATGGGTTCGGAACTGGTATTTTGGCGGATCGCACACATCCCAGTCGTGACTGCTAAGGCAGGAAATCGACATTCTTTTCCCACTAACATCTACTTTGCATCTGCTTCGGATGGATCATGTGAATGGTTCAATAATAAGATCTGGTGGGATCTGTTGCCATGAAATGTGATTCCGAAGACGTGTGCAATGGCATTGGATTGATATTTTTGTGCGAACAAGATCTTTCTATACAGCGAATTCGTTCATTAGTTGTCAAGTACAAGTTCCATGGTTGTGCATTTGATATCACAAACATCTCGGCATGCAAGATTTGGGCAGACTCGTAGTCACACCCAGCCCGCTCTCGGGCATGATGGCAGGTCACACTGCTCATATGTGCTCATGCCCCACGCATTCTTTTCTAAGCATCAGGTTGAGTGAAAATGATAAAAAATGTTTCTTGCCACCATGCATCATTATCATACAAGAAACGGGCGCCCTCTAATGATGAGGTGTGAATCTTTGACAAATTGGTAGGGCGTTGGTGATGAAACGCTTAACAGCGTACTTCAAAGTATCCCAACAATACAACTCTGAAAACAGTATCCAAAGATCGTATCACGCGCGCATATCTTAGATCATAGAATCAGGAAGGTTGCCAAAGTCCCATGATATTTATCGGGACAGTCAAACCAAGCCCATAAACAAAGTATGACACTTAGAGTTGGGCTGAGCTGGAACCAGCAATGATTGATAGTAATAGTTGCAGGATGATACATGAGTGCATACACATTCAAGCACATAAAGGCGCAAAGAAAGGTGACAACGACTTGTGACCTGAGATTTTCAAGAAGGAATCAACGTGTACAGCATATTGCAACAACACGGGAATTGCATGTGTTGCATGTGTATATGCTCTTTGAAGACAAATCGATGAACTCACGGTTGGCTGTTAGATCGCAGTCTGCCTCTAGTACAAATGCACAACAAAGCATTATATATGCGGCATATTGATGCCCTTGACTGCAGTTGAGATTCTGCCGCAAGCGCTCATGCTTCTTCTGGCCGTTATCCATGCTCAAGGCAACTGTAGTTTTTTTCGCACGCAGACGTGGTAGATCCCTGATTCATACGATTGCAACGAAAACTGTACCATAGGACAAGCTCAGTGCTCCCCGTTGTGTGTGCACAAGTGCCCATAAATGTAGGGAACTCCTTAGTGTATTTCAAAATATCGCAAGTCATGCATGAACCAATAACCAAAGAGAGCCGGACATTGATTATGCCATTTTTGTTGGAACCCAGTCTTTCATCAAATGACTGTTTCATCGAATCAACAATCCTTTGGTGGTACCACAAGCAACGTGACATTGGCAGTTCAATTAAGGCAAGGAATTGTGATAATCAAATGTACGTAGGGCTAGCTCGGCTGCGCTGCAAAGCACTACAATAGTTGTAGTCAGTTATCGGGTGAACAGGTATTGGGAAATCAAGACGCATGCTATCATATCAAGTGAATAAGCATTATCCACTGGTATGATGGGGGATCTCTAAAGGCTGGGGGTAATCACGCAGAAATGTTTTTCATAACTTGCAAACAAAATGCACACACACACTGCCCATCTCTTTCACAGTGCACAATGTCCCTCTTCCCGACCAAGCACACCAAGCAAGTTCTTGCGAGCGGTTTTCTCGCGCGCAAGTTCCAGGACAAGATCAAATTTTTTCAAACATGTGGAAGGGACATGCCAAACTTGCTTGGACCGCGGATGGTACATCCACTTCATGTGTTTGCTGCTGAAGGCGCACAAGGGTGGCAACATCAACTCGCGCGTGAACAAGGACGCTCCGCTCCAACGTGGAGCTTTGGATGATTTTCGAGCGCGAATTCCACGCCGTGAGCGACACCCTATATCGCTGTATTCTCAACAACTGGACTGAGGAAACTCTTTGCGCACTTACTGAAGGTTAGGGGAGGGTCCCACGCACGCGATGGATCGTGGTTAAGAGCATCAAGTGCGCGTGGAGACACGCTGCAGAGAATGCGAGATGTCTGTAGAAGAGTCCCGACCCGAGATTGAATCAAACTAGTGTAAATATGACGAACTGTACATGAAATAGCGCTAAATTGGCTCCTTATGCTTTTGTTCTGAAATTCAATTTAGGGGGGCGCCCCCTGTGTGCACAAAAAACAAGGGGTTGAATGAATTGAGATTCCGTCGCAGGGGCACGTGCTTTCACTGGCCGTCAGTCAGACTCAAAGCAGCCATGACACTGTCGCCCACGTAGATGGTGTAGACCCCTCATTCGCACCATTGCAACGAAAACTGTGCCATAGGACCAGCTCAGTGCTCCCCCCTGTGTGTGCACAAGTGCCCATAGATGTAGGTACCTCCTTATCGTCTTTCAAAATATCACAAGTCATGCATGAACCATCAACCCAAGAAACCCATTCATTGATCATGCCATTTTTGTCGGAACCCATTCTTTCATATAATCACTGTTATGTGCTTGAGGTTATCTATGTCATAACTGGGTACTCCAAGTTGTACGGGCTTGTAGGGACCAGAGTGCTAGGGAACAGGGACCAGGGCTTATCATAGGTGCTTGCTTTTGCAAAGCATGCAATCCAAGCATCAGTGCGTGCTTGACAAATTTGCGTACTGCCTTGTTGTACAAGCCTTCAAACGTCCGATCAAGGGTGCTATTGTCCAACCCTTTTGGCAAGAGGTTCGATGCACCTCAATGCTGCATGTGTAGATGAAAATGCAGCGGAGTAAACTGCAGTGTGCAACATGATCCATACTTTGCCAGGCCTCAAGAAGTATATCGATAGTAAATGCACTGGATGTGGCAACACCTCTTCTCAAGTTCTTCGTCACGTACAACTGATGATAGACCTCGCCTCCAATGTTGGTGTATATAGAGGATGCTCTTGCTCCCTCATCAGTCGTATTGAGATTAAATGCTGTGCCTTGGGTAACTGTTAGCAGGCCGTCATCTTGAAAATTCTTTACTAGGTATCCCTACACGAATATAGTGATCCCTACATTGTTTAATGATCATCCGACAATCTGCCACGTCATGGTTATCATTGGACAAGTTTGTCTCAAACACTTATTCATTGTGCATAGCATCACAGCTTGCCATTACATGTCGCACAATTTGTGCCCATGGGTGTCGCTTCTCACAAACTTTAGGCGAGCTACTCTGACCAGCTTGTTCTTTTCCAGCTTTGTGGAAGCTTGATCCTCTAGTACTATATTCACGAGTTTTGATATTTTCTAGGTTGTTACATGGGGATTGGGTGGTGTATTGTCACTGGATTTGCGCTGTTTTTAATGGTGGTCTGTGATTTAAACCTGTTGACAATATGTCCTGAGGCACCTTTGCAGGCGGCGTCGTGAACGAGCAGGTGCTTTAGATCGAAATGTAATTACTTGATCTCCGGCTCACTTAATTTCACGGTGTATGTCATGGCCAGGTTGGGATGGGAGTGAGCATCTCCAAGGAAGCTTGTGCGCTTTTACTGGCTATTCATGATATATGTCATGATATTGTGGCAACCCAGGTTGGAATGTGTGCATCTGGCCATTCATGTGCTGCGTTTCAGCGATGTATGTTATATATTCTGTCAATCTGAGTCTTGAAGATGGATACTAAGGCTTTGAGATTGAAGGCCCAGTCTGTTGCGCTCGTACTGTAACCCAATTGCCAGTTCCGAACGACGCAGCGGAACACACACTGCATAAGATTTCAACCTTGGAGGATGCATAGAATGCAACCACACATAACATTACAGTAGATCTCTTGAGCAGTATGGCTACTGCTATCAGTCAGAGCTGTTGCCCTAGTCGCACACCCGAGTTTCAATACTGCAGGGAAAAAATGAAGCGCCATCAAACATACATCAAGTCCTAAGGAGTTGGCTTCGAAACTGCATCCGCACTGTTGGAACCGCTCGGATACATGATATTCTCCAACACATTCTCGATGTTGGAGGTTTGTTGTTTATGTTGCGGCACCTAGCACCAGCGTAGTATACCATGGTTTAGATTGCCTTTGTTGAGTTACTTTCCTCAAAAACTATGTCTTATGTAATTGCCTCATACAAACAAAGCACAAAGACTAAGCTAGAGTGTGCACATGTGGCTTGCACTTGCCAGGAAGCTTGCTCATAGGAGGATTGTGCATGCTCTACACAGGTATTGCAGAGCAACAACACTGTGCAATATCTGCAGTGTGTTTGGAAACAAATAATATACAAGGCATGCTACGAGATAAGCTCTTGGGTGTTCAGTTTCATTGGAATTGCGACCTCTACCTCGTTCTGCAGGAAAAGAGTTCACAGGTTTCCTTTTGACAGATCCATGTGCATGAGTGGACACACAGGAAAGGCAAGGATCCCGAGTGGTCTCACCGATCGCTTGGGAAATCAAGCTATAATTGTATGAACATTCCCACAATGAATGATTTGTGAGAGCGATGGGATGAAGTTCCGACAGCTATCATGTAAAGCCAGTTCAAACGAAAAATATTTGACTAGCCATCTTATGGTGATACATGAATCGTTCAGCGCCTACA
>NHOP01001169.1:0-11570 GCA_018697155.1 Pyramimonas parkeae | reverse complement strand
ATGTCTGCTTGGGTCCTACACTTGTGTGTTTGATTACCTGGTACACCGGATGTAAGGGTTACAATATGCAGTGTCAGTGTCCATCACAGGAGTCATTTAAAGTAGGTTCCGTCAGTGGGTTTGGATTGCATTCCTATACATCCTAACATCTGCTCATTGGAATGTGCGAGGCAAAGGCATGCACTTGCAGCCATACTAAGCTTGGTAGCACTTATGTACAGACCTGCACCCAATCCACCACTAGTGGAGCCATGGGTGCATAGTTTCGGTGTTCGGATCCATTGCTCTCTCTTAGCATGGCTTGAAAGCCTGCTACAGCCATCGAATCAGCGGTCGGGCATCTGCAAATCAAACTGATTGAAAAGTTTATGTGTGGAAACGCACCTGTGTCTGTAGCGTTGCGAGTCGATTAGCGGTCACGCGCGGCGCCGGCTGATCTGGATTCTCGGGATCTGTGTTGGCCAATGGGAGCAGTGTTCTTGGTGCTGACCAGGATCCCACTTTATCCGTGTCTGAAGAAACAACAACCATCACGTCTCCACCAGGGGCGTGCCAGTCCTCGCGCGTCCTGCACAAAGTGCACATAATCCCAATTCAATCCCCACTTTTAACGGAGGAATCAAAAGATTACATGCATTTGGAAAGTACGTACAACATTATATAAAATCATGCTGCACACCCAAAGGTTGATGGCGCGAAACATACGAGTCCCTCTGCAATCTATAATCTGCATCGGTGTTGTTTGATTGCATGCGGATACTGGCATTCATTGTGATCGTTGCGATATTGTACAGACCGCTTGCATGGTGCGTGTGCGCAATCCTGCTGTAGGGATAGATATCATGTCCCGCTTTGTATACGAACTGCACAAACATGGGATTGGGTGTTGTGAAGAGGGATCACAATACACTATTGATAAACTGTCATGCATTGTGTATCGCATGCGTGACAATTGCGTGTGAAAATTCGCTTGTTCTGGAAGCTTATCTTATCAAAATTTCAGGCGAACAGGCAGCAAGCTGGAGTGGCACAAGTGGTGCAGCATGCTTTTCCACATTCCACAAATAAGCTGTGAGCACAGCAACTTTGACACAAACAAATGGCCCGGCAACTCCTACGAGCTCATGTACACTAGACTACAATAAGCTGCAACATACTCCATTCTGAGCAGCAGGAAAAGTTCTCCCTAACACTTTGATACTCCACTGTTGACTCTTCGCTCCCAAGAACCTTTAGGTTGTTCCAAATGAGTCTGTTAAGAATCTACAGGTAAATTGATTTGGTGCTTCGAGCGACAGCCTAACCAAACCCCTGCAAGTGGAACTGTTTGGCCCCGTTCGTTTCACTTTTTCGCACCAGCAGAGCTGGAGCAAAGAAGCCGTACCGAGCAGTATTACGCCATTCCCGTTATCTCCGTCTGATGTGATCCATCTGTTAAAAAATTTGTTCACCCGTTGGGTGAGCTAGGATTGGTAGGTCCATGGGCAGTGCAGGTTCCGAGATAGACTTGGGTTTCTACTGCTTCCGGTCGTTGCGTGTGGGGCGATTTGATTATGAGCGAAATGTCTGTGACGCATATCAAGAGATGTCATCGAAGGTCGGGTCACGTCGATCATCTACTTGGGTGTACAAAACCCTTTATTTTTAACTACAAGAGTCAGATTGCGCACTTAGCAAGAGTGGACACACTTGATGGTGCAGTTGTGTCTGCTGCGTGAGTAAAAGAGCCACAGACTGCCCGAGCCTGGATCCGAGTGCAGAACCGGGCCCCAAACCGGCACTCCATGTCCTTCAACCTGCAATACACACGTTCATTCACCCTCAGTGAAAATACACACATTCAGAGCACGTGGTGTAATTGCATGCTTTATGCTATTAAATGGTTTGAGCGCAAATCTCTGTTCAATGATACAGGCTTGAGCTTTTCTGTATGAACGCGCCCTTCCTAGTTGGCAGATATTCTAGATTGCCAAAAAACACGAAAATAGTATGACATGTTTGAGGTGCGCAGCAAAATACAAGCTGGGTTAGCGTACCAAAACTTCCGACGGTCTCCAATGAAATCCCCCGTCCAACGACACTGCCAGACGGATGTGCTGCGCAACACCCCCACAAGTGCGCCTTGGGCATGCATTTGCTGTCTCGCATCGTTACCTCAATCGAAACACAGAAGAAAATAAGGATTCTTGTCCTGGGATCTCGTATGGTATACGAAGTATGCGACAATATCGAAATTTCATGATGGAATGAAAGTTGCATGGGTAGTGCAGTATTTCTGTCACCTTGAATGAATCAGGCTGGGTGAGGCAGAAAATTTAGATTGATGAAGACAGGAGCCATGGAAAGCAAAATCAGTCAAAATGGACAAGTCCAGCGAATTTGAGCACTTGAGAAATTGCGCACATCTCATGCATGGAGTTGAGCTCCAGCCGATGACAAATTATGTTTGAAAACAAAAACAGCAGTAACCGTGATAGGTGTGAAAAAAACAAGTTGGAGGAAACCCGAAACTTCCCATGTTAGATTGGTGATTTGCCTAGGCCTGGTACGATTGTCCTTGCGCGCATTGCTTAGGAGCCCACAATGTGTAGTCTGGAACACAAACGATCAAGAATTCTCAAAAATATCAAGCCATACTCAGTTCTGCTGTTGGGATTTACATGGGATCTATTTTTTCTGGCCCAAGCTGATCTGGCCACCAGCAAAGCTGATGATAGACAACCGAGTAACGTTTTGACTTGCATCACGAAGTGGTTCGAAAAAAGAACAGATCACATTTGATGTATTACCAATCTTATCACTGCCAAGGGGTTGCGGGGTACGATTACTAGCAAAGACGTCACCCCAACTGCGAAACCTTGAACATACGGAGACACAAGCAAGGCAAGGAGGTTTTCAAAGCACCGAATTGTACCTCATAAGTGCATCGACAATGAAGCTGAAGAATTTCACATCGAAATTTGAGCTGCCAGACATCATGGCGAGTATTGTGACTATTTGTTCAAACAATAGCTACTCAAAGGTAACCGGGCAAGCCAGCGTGTCCTTTCACAAATCATCGGCCGAGGTGGTGCCTATTCTGGTGAGTGCTTAGGCTATTGGCGTAAGCACACTCTGATCAAATATGACCCGCCAGGTCAGCATTTGATAAATCATCCGCCGAGGCAGCACTTATCCATACTCGGGTAAGCGCACATCCAGCCGACGCTCTAGCAACAAGGCGACCCGACATGGTCCTCAACCATGAATTCAAGCATTCAAAAGCTAAATATCACTAGCAAGATGTGTCACCTGGTCGCTGGCACCTTCTCGGATGTTCCCAGCTTGCCACGCAGCAAACACTCTTTCCGGATGTGCCTTGCTCTGCGTATACAATAAACGCATCTTGAGTACACCTGGGTGATTGAAAACATGTCCGCATTGCCTCCAGAGAATGCGGTTTTGCGAAAAACATTTGCCCACTTGTCGCGACAGTATGGCATAAGCTTCTTAGCAGCAGCCAAGGGCTGACTTGGTGCAAGTCCCAATACAACAAGCATTGCACGAAGCAAGGCAAAAATTCAAAATTGCAGATCAGACGATTTCCCTGGCACCTCGGTAACGTTGGCGCAACTTCAATAAACCTACGTTTATACGCTTGAAT
Organism: Pyramimonas parkeae; assembly: GCA_018697155.1. Taxonomy (NCBI): domain Eukaryota; kingdom Viridiplantae; phylum Chlorophyta; class Pyramimonadophyceae; order Pyramimonadales; family Pyramimonadaceae; genus Pyramimonas; species Pyramimonas parkeae. The sequence goes on along the minus strand of NHOP01001169.1, from coordinate 7,927 downwards.
TTGAATCATCCCAAATCCTGCTCCGTGACTCGAATATCAAGAAAGACAGGCCTTGAGCCTGGTCGGCCGAATTTCAGGAGACTCATGATGGATGTGGTACACGTTAATGCAGACATACGGTACATTTTATGAGATTAACTATCAATGATGCATCTCCATGATGCTTAATCTTCCACAATGTCAAATGTCTTGCTCTTTTATCAGGATATAAAGAGTTCCTTGTAAACCATTTCATTTTGCCACCCCCCAAAATATTCAGAATCATCAGTTGGACTGCAGCTCCTCGAAACCTGGTCTGACCATCAGTCAGGCCAGAGTAACACTTTTGACATGATGTGCTCTATTCAACTTAAATGTGAAACATTGGACCATAAGGTGAGTGCTTTTGGCATCAAAACTTGACTTGGTGTACAAGGATAAGGCGCCAATTTGTTCTGTCTTATGTCCCTAACACGAGGCTTTCACTTGTTTTTTTGAATCGAGCAGATCAGCCATGTAAGTTGGAAGTTGCTTCGTACCGGATGGTGCTCCAAGCTGACCATGTGCGCATATCTCGTGACTTCCCTTGAAATCCACCTGCAAGCTAGCCATCACCCCAATTCTCTCTTCAGCACACGCGATAGGGAACTATTCTTGGTGCAAGGGTAGAGGTCAAAAGATGAAATAAATGTCGTGCCAACACAGGGTCCAAGGATCACTATATATCAATATGCACATTAGATGTTTCGAAGTGAGCATGCCCGAGCTGGTTGTATGTCACTGTGCATGAAGCTGGAACACAATTCAGGTGTGGTACGTCGATCTTGAGAAACATTGCAGGCTCAATTGTTGGATACTGGACGTGGCTTTCTTTCCGTAGGACGTGAGTCGCGTTCCATCGAATTTCCATGAAACATACGTCTCTGATAGGTAGCTCGGTTAAAAGTGCGACGGTCTTAAAAAATATGGGTGAAGGATTCAACAGTGTTGTGATACATATTTGCAGAGGTCGGTGATCTCTTCTCAGCCGCATAGACAGGAAGTTCGCCACAATCATATCATGGTCTGCATATCACAACCGACTTCGCAAGTGAAGGGATGGGTATGCGTAGGCAGGAGACGGGCTTGGGAAAAACCTGCAGACTCAGATCATGGTCGGATTTCAAAAAATCGGCGCAATCGGACCTGCAAGTTTCCTTTACGTTCATCGACAAAACTGACGACAACGAATCGCGCTTGCTCACGTAGGACAAGGGACTATACGCACCTGCGCTTGGATGTTGGGTGGGAGTCCTTTGCGATTGGTAGCAACGGATCCCCGGGATCGGCTCCAACTAAAGTTCCTTTGAAAAATCTCAATTCTGGCTCAACAAGCGTCCACTCGCACCAGCTCGGCTCGAGATCTATAGGCTGCTCACGCACGTCAGGCGTAAGGGTGCGGGATGGGGATGTCTTAGTGAGGCTCCCCATCTGCATGACACGCGACACGCTTGTAGGCGTGTTTGGCAGATTTTCGCTAGTAGATGTGCAAGATATGGGACGGTCTATGTGCAATTGAGATGAGCTCTAAGGAGAAAATATCAAGCGAAAACACTAGTTGCGTTCCGCCCCTGAGCACAAAATATTCATACATAATATCGATGTCATCGTTATCATCGTAATCCATGTCTACCAATTACCGATTGGGTAGATCACTCTCAGTGCTCCGTGCCCAGAATCTGGATAAGATCCGCCGTTCTAGCAGAGGTTGCAGCAACAAGGGGGTAGGGGGGCATAGCTCTTTTGGCAATTATGCATCAAATTATATTGGCGCATGAATTGCCAACCATGCCTGTCCACCTTGTGTTTCCAATCCCCGGCTGCACTGGCATATTGAACTTGCTATCGTCATGACACATAGCCAGATGCAAGCATGCATCTCACAGGCAAATATGCCGCTGCCACACACAGCGATATTAATGCAAGCACCTATACACGGATATCACCTATACAAGGTCAGGGGGGCATATTGATTGAGACAAGTGCTTAACCACTGCACAAGCTAACATTCAAAATCACCCATACCGTAGAATAAAAACAGACAAAAATCGTTATTCCGTTCAGGAATGGCCTGCAGATCTTTGCACATCCATATGAAGCAAACATGGTGTCTGCTTCATATACAGCCGGATGCCGGTGTGCGAGCTCTGCATGTTGATTTATCTCTGAGGAATTCATGTGTGTATACATATCCAAGCCCGTCGGCCGGCAGCTTTCGCCATCATACCAGCAGTACCTCCATCGCAAAGAATATTCATCATACAGTACCCCACATAATCGTACACCACATGCCTACCCTAAATCACATCAGGATCTTTACCACTGTCCCGCTTCGTCTCCTCTACAAATTCAACGACAAACTCCACATAACTATTGAGCACGAAGTTCAAACTTGTATGCCAAGCAGAATAATAACCAAAGGCCTTCAACTCGATATTCTGTAAGTCAAAAAGGGGCTAGTTTCTCATCTACATCACATCCTGATCACTTCACACACAGGCCTGGAGTTAAAAGCTGATTGATGCTGACTTCTCGTATTGATTGGCTTCGCTGTTGTCTGGGAGTATTCTCTTGCAGGAAATGCGACACTCCAAGGGTAGTCCGGAGAATCTCACAATTTGCTCCGATATCATTGAGGATATCCCATGTCCATAAGATCTGGAGCACGTGTTACAGGTGAATTTGGCGCTTTCCGTGACTAAAATACTGGTATCATGACCATGCAGATAAAGGTCTATCATCTGAATATGCCGTTGAAATTGAATACCATCTATCGAGTGCTATATTCAAACAAAAATCAATAATCCGGGTGCACACTTCTGCCGGATATATTGGCATGTGATTTGATTGTCAGTTGGACGGTATATCGTAATTTCCACCTTATACAAACAAGTCATTGAAATTTGTATCGATAGACTGTCCGTGTGAGTCAAATGCAGCGATTTGTGAAACGAAACATGTAACGTGAAGCAATGAATTCATTTACTTCGTCTTGCAATTCATTTTACCCTTCTGCATTGTCTTACCGGATATGACCCTTGCAAGCTTGATTGATGAGGAACATGTTTGCGTGTTCTGTTGGGTCGTCCAGGGCTTATGTCGGGCAGCTCATCATGAATGTTGTGCTGCATTATCCACACTGCGAGAGCCATATGCCATGAGTCTCCCATCAGCTATTGAAATCCTTGCAAAACGTGTTCTGTAATTCGGCTGACATGGATGGACTGTGCTTGATCCAACAGGAACAAGCAAACTTCAAATACTGACGATGCAAGAAGTTCGATTGCGCAATACCGATCATAAAAATATTCACAACATCGTTATCAAATTCCCAACGAATCAGTAGTGATGGACTGTGTGCGAGAAGACAGGAAATCAACACTTCGAACGGATATGACGCGTACCCAGGGTACCGTTAAGAGCGAAGGCAATGGACGCAAACAGCAACAATCCAATTAGAAGGCGACGCGGACGAGCACGGCGACGCCGTTTACCAGCAAGCCCTGGAACCCTCGCGGACGAGTGGTCCCAAGAGCGCGTACGATTCATGCTCGTGAATCACGTCGTCGCTGAACGAGGCACGATACGTCTGGATCCTGTTGTGAGCCCGGTTATGACTCTGATATTATATTGATAATCGTTGTGCATCCCCCGCATGGTGGGAGCTTGGTTCAGGGGGTCATGCTCTGCCCCCTGCCACGGGTGCTGCCCCTCCCTTCACACACTACAGACAAGCCTTCTAGCGCGTACTCCTCCCGCTCCTGCAAAAAGGTGCATGGCACTTCCTTTGACGGGTCAGTGAAATGTCTGAAGAGTACAGGTTCCCTTTAAGGTTCCATGTGCTCGCCATGGTCCCCCCAGCATGATCCAATGTTAGCCACTCACATGAACCATTGGATCGCGTGGTTCCAAATTTTCCTGGTGCTCGCGCCTTCGCGTTTCAAGTACATGGATTTTTCAGCATAAGGCATACTGCCAGGGGGATCGACCATCACACAGATTGTTCGGCTTCATAGTCACAAAATCCCGTATTACTCTCGCATACTTCTTCGCTATTCCGCCCTCTCATGCATTCTATCAGTTGAGCTTGCGATTCCCTCACAGCGGGAGCGAGGGCGCATCTGTCAAGGAAACCGATCGCATGAAAGAGGTTACGACACAAATGGGCTCATGCACGAGCATGCCAAAATCCTTTGGAGTAACAACAACGTTGTGCCAGGTTTGACAAAATGTTTGAACGCGAAACACGAGAAAATGCAAATGAGTACGTAGTGGCTCCTGCTCGTTTTAACTTGCTGCGGGACCCTTACTTCAACCGATGGATCGCATGGTTCCTATGAAATCGAGAAACCAGACGCCAAAGGTCTGCAATCCGCAAATTTCCGAAATTGATCGCAATGATCGCAATGTCGCAACCAACACGTTTGGCTGATCGAGAATGGTGACCGCCGTCTTGGGCGATCTAACATCGAATTGAAAGCTGAACGCTATACCAATGAAACTCTGCTAGTGTTCGCAATACTGATACGGAAGACGCACTTTCATCATCTTGATCATTTACTAAACAAACCAACGACACACCTCACCCGTATAGGAAATTTATGGAAACACGAGCTGATAGGATCTCGTTCCGGCAGTAAGGGAGCTAAATGCACGTTGCGCCAGGTCTGGCGGGTTCTTGGATAAGGAGCGGTGCGTCGTAGCGGCTTGACAATCCTGTATATTGAATTCAATCATTCCGATCCACGGTGATTGCTTTTGGCGTATTGGGTGGTCGCGCTGCCTCCAATGCAAGGAGTTCTGTCCATCAATACATTCTCCCAGCCCGAATAGGAACAGAATGTTGTAGAGGAACGACTAGAGGTTGATTGATGCGCACACATGTATGCCGGTTCTTCCATAAATAGAAACATCCGGGCATTCTTATCGGATATTTTCGGCATCTGAAATCGGAAACCAAGGAAAGGAGACCATTCACAAACTAATTTGGATATGCCGCGAGACCACAAACAATTACAACAATACGTACAATTGTGAAACAACAAGAGAATTTACAATGAATTTTAACAACAGCAACAGTGCCGGGAAGGGGAGGTCAAGGTACGGCTTACGGCTTCGCGGTCAACGGTCTGGTGAGATTCCGTGTCTGTGGCGTATGCACGTCACGACCAATCTACGCGTTCGATCGTATCTCATAAAATAAGACAGAGTGTGACGCTTGATAGAAGCCTGGTACAAGGGAGGAAAACAAGGCGGACAGACGAAGAGGCCGCACGTGACCAAAATATGTTTGTCAGTAGAATTGAATGGTCGGGTCAAGGGGCGTCCTACCGCTTCCCGTGCTCCCCCATGTATTCTTTTATTTATATGCCGGCTTTTCTGCTGCATAGGCTAAGTGCTCGCATGGGAATGTGCCGAATCGCAGCAGGGTACCTTCTGGTTGCTTTGCACTTTACAGAACATAAATAGCCCGCGACGACTACTGATTTGCACAAACTGTAGACTCTACAACACACAGATTTAATGAAGAAGTAGCTTGCATAGAACGATTGTGATATGAGCTGACATGCCATGAATTTTCGCTGTGCACGTCATCTTGAGTTTCGCATATATTCGGCGTGATGGCACAAGACCCCTTTGAAATAGATGAACGGCACCTAGAAAATAGCGAGAACGCTACCCCACAGCCTCCGGATGAATACTCGCCAGACTTCGCTGAACCAGACGGCTCGTCCATTCTGGAAACTAAGGTGTGCTTGAGTGAACGATGTAAGAATTAAGTGCTTAGGGAAGGTTTCCCGGCTTTGACACAGAATTGTCAACGAAAGCAAGTCCCACTTTACTGATAAAGATCTAAGAGTGAATAATTGATAATTGGGATTGATGTTTTACTGATGGGCTTCTTTGTTTCTATCAGAGCATCTATCCCCAATCTCAAATTCAACTGAGGGAGCACACATGAGTTTTTCCTGTCATCGTTTGAGTGCCCAGTTACTTTATGTAGATTATAACAATCGCTTAAACAACCGCCATGAAAACTGGTGGTTCAAAAGTTTTTTGGGTATGTACATATGTATGTATGAGGGGCCATGACCCTTAACAAAAGGGTGGGGAGCCATGTCAACTGATTCACGCGCTGACTTCTATCGTCGCAAAGGGTAACCTTTTAAATCCGTGTACCGTGTCAACACACAGATTGCGCGGTCCAACGAAAAATTTTCTCGCCATCTGCATCCAGACAGTGCTGACCCGTGACAATCAATACAAAACACGTTCCTAGTCTGTATAGATATGGGTGTACGAAGTTCTGTCAGAGAAGACGGCAGTCCGCGTCATGAGTGCAGACGATTTCCTGAGCTATTTTTCCAGGAAAACATTTACACCTGTGTAATACTCTGGAAGTTGTGATCGCAGATGCATGTGATGAATGTTGAGAAGTCGGACCCATTGGATGAGCTTAAGCCGCGAACGTGTCGAAACTAAGAAATATGGAAACCTGCCCTGTGTACGGAACTAAGAATATCCCTGGATTCTCTCTGATTCGATCGATGCTTTGTGTGATTTGTGTACTGCTGCAAGTGAGTGCTTGAAAGGTATCGTAATGATCACACCTGGCAGCACGCCAAGATAGTACGAATCATGTGTTGAGTGTGCTAAAAGATCACGTGGTCAATGATTAGCAAATGCATGGTTGGACGATTTTCACTTCTGTGAGCTTGATCAATGCAGGAACTGCAGGAATCTATCGCTTCTTGATGAAACCGCATAACGCACAAAATACACACACCTGTAGGACTTCTTACCGTTTTCTAGGCCTTTCTAAGTACGACTTCAATGCGTTTTCCAGAAGGTAGCAGAGTATCAGGTAATTAGCCCTGACAGGAGAGAGGTTTGCCTGCACCAGGGGGACTCGACGGCTAGAAGTGTGCTGGCTGGAGGTGACAAGAAGAGGCCACAACGCAAGAGCGTGGATGGCATGCAACTCAACACCAGCGGTGTGGCTGTCAACATCATCTGCCATTCTATCAATTGTGACGTGTCATGATGGAACTATATGTGAGAATTTGTTCGTTTATGTGTTTGTCAAATTTTTTTGTTTTCTTCTGTATCGGGGCATATCTTGCATAGTCGTCAACAATCCGTGAGAACTCGACACATGAACGTGTGCCAGCACGACCGGTTGAGAACCATAACCCCATTTGTAAAAGCCTTAGCAGAAAGCAGCTTGTCGTTGTTGTACATCTTCAGGTATTGGTTCGCTCCACGTACGAAGCTGGCAATGAGTGTTGAGAAATCATTAGAACATCGTTATACTTTTTTTGTCGGGTTTTGTGCATCCCTCGACTTCGTGTGAACTGCGAATCTTATGCCAAATGAGCAAGTTCGAGCTCAGAACATTGTCCGGACTCACGCTGCGACAATCTACATTGAATGCCGTTGTCAACCCAAGCCCGGGCAGGAGTGTGTAGGCGGATTTCATGAGGCTCCTGCTAGTTGACAAGCTGTCTGTTACCAAGTCAGGTGGTGCAATTGCTTGCAAGAAATTGGCTCCGCAGGACAAATGACTTGAGTTTTTCAACGAAATTGCCAAAGTCGTGGCCCGTCGTTTTGCAAGGATTTGTGATTGAGTGCAAGTGAATGAGTATCAAGGTATGGGTGTAATCTGCTACATGTACGATTTGGTCACACACGTCGCTATTCATCACGATGACGTTCATATTTGCGAGTAGCACGTCTTCAATGCATTTCATTGTGTCGCTGTTGTTCTTGTAGTATTGAATGCTGAAATTGATCCAATCTCCTTCCTACATGAAGGAAGGGGGGGTGAGGACAGGTGTACGGTTTAAAGGCGTTATTAAAAACACTAACAGAACTATCGGTATCGTTCTGCATTAATAAGATTACGTTT
>NHOP01001168.1:0-11569 GCA_018697155.1 Pyramimonas parkeae | reverse complement strand
ATCTCTAAATCCACATGTACCGAGACGCGAAATGTGAAGAGTATAATCCCAACATTTGTGAATGATCATTGCGTGATCAAGTCTGTTGATCTTTTTGCATTGATATGAAACAACCATGTAGTTTATTTCATGTGAAGATAGACGCCGGTGTGCATGCTCAGATTGTCGATTTTTCTCGGAGGCGCAGAAGGACAACGCTATTGTGCCGCATTCTTATCATGATTACTGCACGTGGAGACACTAGAATTCCTTTTTCTGGCCGAAATACAAACTCACAATATATATAGCATAGCATCCAAGGCAATGTTTCTATGTGATCATTGTGAGAGTCCCTTGTAGATTTCTGCATGCCTGTCCACAAGATGAACGCACTGTGTCCCCTGGCTTCGATTCTAGCGCCGGCCTTTGATCGTGGTCTTGGTCTGTTGAGGCGGACTGATTTCCGAATTCGAGGTGTGTAGGAGAACAGGGTTGCAGTGAAAATATAGGGTACCTGTTTACAGGGATCTGAGTTTGTGTTGCAGTGCATGACAGAATGTATACTGCATCGGGATTAGATCTGGACGTTGCAGCCTCAGTAGGTATCGAGAGCTGGAGTGTTGTGTTGTATGGCGTGTGTTGCATGCCAACTTCCACTCTCATCATCTGCTTCTTGCAGGAAAAATGGCGAGCCAATAACATCAGCAGCAAGCTACTCTATTGGATGGACGTCCAGAAGACAGGGCCGGAGCGCATTTACCGGCTGGGCTCCCTGCCGCCCTTCCTGCTTGTCTTCTCTGGCAACCTCAAGAACCTCGAAAAGCAGTGGAATCTGCATGACCTTGGGTGAGTCTGCTTCCTGAAGCACCATGCATGTGAATCAACACGAGTAACAGTCCTCATGCAGTGTGCTATGCTGATGATTTAGCAGCGAGTACAACCAAGCTCGTTGTCCTGCATGTCAGCATGGCCCATGACAGATCTTGTGCCGAAGCAATTCCGCTGTACCCTGGAGTTGAACCCGCACCCAAAATGTGTTCCAATCGTGAGTAGGAACAGCTTTATTGCACCAAAGCATGTATTTCATAGATAAAGGACAACCAAGGCTAGATGTACAAGGGTTGATCCCGTTGTAGTTCTGGCACTGTTCCATGATGAGCACATGTTACCACATTTCCCTGTATTCGTTTTGAGCCGTCACAGGGCCGCAGTGCATGTGGCTTAGGCCCCACCGAAAGAACCAGCAGGTAGTGCGGCGGCTTCACAGTAGGTCCTGATTTCAAGTACCGCATGCGGCAGAAAATGTCCTGGCCCATGACATGCTAGATGCCACGCTAGCTGCAGAGTCAACACTAAATACAGAGTAATTACAGAGCTACCTTGACAATCAGCATAGCATCTGATGGTTTAGTTTTTTTCTCGAGAATTTCCATAGACTTTTATTCGAATATAAATGTTAAATATGCAACAACCACAGCGTGACAGGACCCAAGTGTAAGCGTTGGCCATAATCAGTTGCACGCCATTTTACTCGTCAATTAGTTCAAGAAAGAAGAAAATGTCAATCAACAAACCTTGCATGTTCATGGGTGCATGTGTTCTACAACAGAGCAAGTTGCACATCAGTCGAGACACTCATGTTCTCAGATTCATATGTGCTTGGGGATCTGCGGTCTTCTTCCTAGTTCCACCAAAGCATTGAAACAGGCAGAGGAGTGTTGCAGTTGAATGACATGCCTTGTCGACTCTCAGGTGCGGATGCAGCGTTAGGGTAGATCCAAGCAAGGCAAAACTACTGCACTGGAGTTGTGACGGAAAACCCTGGAGGCGGCTTGAGGTAAATAATGAATTTCAGTCGGAACACACACCTTCATGGTTGTATCGTGTCAGGGGCATGGAATTCTTTCCAAGTCACTGGTCCTGTTGCATTTCGGTGCTTGATTTGAGAGCTCTGCCGTAGATTCTCTTCACCTATGAATAATTGATTTTCATTTGACCATCAAAGCATGTGCACAGCATTCGATTTATATGTATGTTGTTCTATTGCTGTGCTGTAGATTCTCTTTGCCTATGAATATTTGATATTCATGGGATGATCAATGTATATATACAGCATGCTATTTGCATAGACGTGGTTGACTTGCAAGGCCATGGAAATTGTTTCCCTGTTCCAATTAGCAACTGATTCGTGCTTTGACGTGCAGGGGAAGAGTGGCAAACCTTGTACCAATGATAAGTTGTATTGGGCACCCTACGACTTGACTGGAATTCGGGACAGATTAATGTTAGCAGCAGAGCAGGAGGCATTAGATGCTCGCGCCCACAACACAGCAAATAGTAGTGTTCCGACATTAACAGCAGTGAGGCTTGTTTAAGGGCCACATAGAATAGACACAAATAGCTTGCATCCTATTCCACATTCACAGAGCCGCTGCCTCACCTGTTTCATACTTGAAACATCCACAATATTGGGATACGTGTTGGGACATGGCCCTTACCCAAAGAGTGGGTACATGTTTGTTCAGGCGTTGAGTTTGTATGTAGCGTCATGCAGAGTGAGTGCAGATGGTACGTGTGTATCCTCGGATACATTCTGAGTGATTACTGTGGCAGTGCATATGGTAGTGCAATCTGTGCAATCACGCTGCAGGGATCAGCAATAGATACAGGAGGAATTGGGGTCGGTGTACCACAACAAACAGTTGCGAAGCTCCCGACCAACCGGGTCGGGATCACATCTCCTGTGGAAACCCACATAATGAATAGATATTGGTATCCGCATACTGTACCCTGCACCTTTATGTATTTTCATGAATTTATGCAGTTTTCGATTAGACTTGTGCACCCATCAATCAGATACGATCTCGCGTGGAGCTTTGGTTGATTGACACGGAAAGACGCCACACTGCAAAGATGCTGACGCCATATCAATCGATGAAACATGATCTCATAGAATTCATTGTGCTGGCTTCCGCTACCTATCCGTTGACTACATTGGCTTACAGGCAATGTTTTCGTAGCCCTATCGATCGCAGTTTGGAGAAGCACAATAGTTTCAGGAAATCGCAACTGGCCACATCACAAACGAGTATTGCACATGTGATCATTTAGCAATTCTCGCGATACTCCTGCCTGAAGTGCAATGATGTCAAGCTCTAAGCACTCTACATCAATGGTAAGCCAATTTATGAATCAACCAGCGAGTTACTCCGGTACTGTTTGCATGCTCCTCTAGCCACAGACTCCGAATAGAAAATCATGCACAAGGTTTTACAACTGTTCATAAGCAATTTTTGGTGATGCGCGAGATCGCAACTAAACGATGTCACTGTTTTCACTACAAAAGGAAAAATGTCGTCCAATTGTGCGCGAATTGGAAAAAAAAAAACATTCAAGGCAATCGTACATCTTGTACATACTGATCATTATGATGAAGGGGTTGGGGATTTGCATAATATCCAAAAATGAACTGGGACGAATCGAACAAGAAAGACAGCAGCTCGAGCACAACTGTAATGACTAAACCGTATCCAAACAATCGCACTACGCATAGCATGCGCTCCGACCAATTTACCAACCAATATCGGATCCCAACAGCAGCAAAGACTGGGCGAATATCCCACCAAAGCAGTTTGAGAGCCAAGCCTTAAGCAACTGCAAGCATGATTTCTGCGGCGGACAAAGAACCGTGATGCTAGCTGGTCACATCCAATCCTCGATACTTCATACACCAATCGATTAGATCCATCAGGATGTACGTCCTGTCAGGTTCGCAGTTCGCCTGCTATATATATGTCACATTTTTGGTCGGCCATGTCACGCGAAAGGTACTGCAACAACTAGAAATATAGGATTCGGGTTGCGTGTCGGAGTGGTTTCCACCTTCCCGCACTACATGCGCACGTTCGCACCCGGACATATATCTTCGAGATCTGTATTTCGCCTGTGATCGAATGCCGCAGGGTAAGCACGAAAACAATTATGTGTGCAGCAATTGTGGGTACCAGCATCTGTTCTGGTGATTTTTGCAGAAAGCGCGTGCTCGCGGGAAAGCGCTCACTTTTCAAAATTTGAGCATACTTCATGTCAACGGGCTGGGATATGTTCACTCACATGAAACAAAACGCGTTTTTTATTCCCTCTGTAGATGCTTCGACGACGGCGCACTGGAAATGCAAGCTAACTGTGTTTGTCAAGACAATCGTCAGAATTTCCTTCGTACAACTAAACCTTCGCGTGACTGGAATGACATGACTTCGCTCCTGGTGAGTGAGGGATGTATTTCTTTGCATATACAAACCATATGCATATGTTCAATTGCCTTTTCTTTTCGTGTTAGATGAGTTCGTTAATCCATGGAGTTAAGCGTTGGAGTCGGTGGCCGTAGCTCCCATACAATGCATGTGGTCATGTGGATATGTTCCCTAAACGAGCATCTTGCTTTTCCATCACGCAGGGAGTCTCCTGTAACATCGTTTCAAATATGCAAACATTGTTAAAATCTACGTCTTGCAATCGTCAACATCTATGCAAACAATGGCTTGATCACTATCAAATGTACGCGAATGATCAGAAGCAATATCCATGGGCGCTACAGTTGCGAGCCATGCAGGACTGCGCGCTGATTCCACAATCATCAGCTTGTCTACACCTGAAAAAAAAAGCATCACCACCACACTTCTCCTACCAGAGTCAAAGGGAAAGCTCCGAAGAAAGCAATAAATCAATGCACTGATTGTCATGCCAATAACAAATGAAATTTTGATCTCCGACGCCAGGTATGTCATGCTAACCTTACAAGCTAAGAATTAACAATACAACCTCTATGGTAAAACTTTCAACCTATCCCCAAATACATCAGCACTTTAGAAATGTTTCGTTGCCAAACTGTTCATGACCATCTACGATCGATATCATCTGTGTGGTGATGTATGATGTTCCACCAAAGAACTGCGGATGGACCATATTCAAAGAGCTCTACAAAACTTGCAAGCGTGTACTTTGCCACGAAAATGATCTGCCACGAATGGCAGATCATTGTCTCGACAAGAGAAGAACAGCAGGAATCATAGCAAACATGGCAATATTTACCAATACCCAATTTTCCACCGTGCATCGAAGAACAATTCATGGCATATATTGTTTCACTCCCGAGGATGGAAACAACATATGTACCTATGGTCTTCACGCAAGTCTTGTTCATGGCACACAGTGGTCATCTCATCTGGTGATGCTGGGATGGACGACGCTACCCATGGGCACACCTGCGGTGTTCAACACCACTGATCATGATGCATCTGCCTGTTGACAAAATGGAACGAGTCATAGCATTCCAGGCACAGCAAAATCTAGCAGACAACAAGGCAATACTGTGCTTATGAAACCTTGAATTTGATTGTTGTAGTAACACTCTGGACACCTGGTAACAAGGCAATGCACTCGACAATATCCTTTACAAGCTGTGCATCGACAAGAAAACCAATTTTTCCTGAAGGCAGGAGTCAACTGAACACGCAACCGCTCACATCTCTTCAAGTAATCATATTTGAAAACCTGATCCCTACATAAAACTCAATGTCACAACAGCAGGCACATCACCCATTTCTAACCCAACAATCACAACATTTCTAACCCAACAATCACAGGATTCGCAGGGGTGTGGCGCACAACACACACCTGAGAATCGTGCCACAAGGCCATACCGAACACAGCACGTTATGCCTCAAGACTTGCATGAGAAAATCATCCGTTCGCGCTTCATCTGAACATCTAAAATGATATCATAATTGAACAAACATCGGACTTTGTCGCTCCTGGCGGAGTAGACCAGCATATACGCCGGGAGGCTCACCTTTGAGGAGAGCGCGCTGGTGCCGGAGCGGCTTGGGGGGCTTGCAATCCTGCCGACACTCGTAGCTGTTCTTGCGTAAAGAGAGTGAACATCCCTACCCAGCACTGCACCCAAGTCCAAACATGATTGATGTGCGTGCAAAATCCGTGAATAGCTTACAGCTACGTGTCCGTAGGCTATACAGCATACAAAGACAGGGGCAGAATGGTTTCTGAGTGCATGCTTCTAGGGTAGCAGACGTCGTGCTCAGCATACACAGAAGTGCCAAACATCAAAGCAAAGTGTCGTAAACATGTTTCGATAAACACCACACACCCAATTACATGTGACCGTCCATGATTCAAAGCAGTGTAGAAAACTGTGTTTTGCTACAAACTAGAACAAACACTACACTGAATTCGGGTTCAGGGTGCAGGATTCACGAAACAGGGGAAGAGCAAGGCTTTCAGACCTGGCAAGGGGTGGCCCTCGGTGGTGAACACAAAGTTCGCTCTGGATAGAAATGAGGAGTCATACAACAAGTACAAGTACTGCAATGGCAACACAATTCACACCCACACACATCAAATTCGCCAAACAAATGAATAGAATACCTAAACCTGTTCGCTTAAAGCTGCAAAAAATGCTTGTTTGAATGTCATATTGACATGGAGAACACCATTTGATGGTGTTGAGTTCCGTAGGTGTTTGGATATGTCGCACGAATCAAGGCAAGGTGCACCTTCGTTCATATCATGTTTTGGATCCAAAGCCAAACTGTCAGCTCACTCTGCAAGCTATGGTTGCTTTCGGTCGGACACACTAAACCCATGCCGACATGGCTGATACAGACTTCACCCGAACCTGCAAGTCTTCTTCAATTTCCAGAAAACTTGTTGTTGAAAAGATTGCTGGAAAAATCCACGCGAAAGACCTGTTGGCTACAGGCAAGATGACCGGTGCCCTCTATCGACTGGCTGTTCAAGAAATGACTAGGAAAGTGTACGACAAGGAGGGTTCACAGGATTGGCAGTGATGTGCAGTACCAGACTTCTGGATGAGCACGAAATCTGGGAGCAAGAACCCAAAAAGCAACAACCACACCATAATAAGACAAACAGATATGGACGAAAATGAAAACACAACAAGACCTACCCAGCAAAGCAAAGCACTCGGAAGATGCTGGCAAGTTGAATGTACACGTTCAACACTCCGCCAATTGAAACAACCCATAGTAATCGCAGCAATCATACTGTCCATTTCACCACAACGCGGTCACCACCTTATACCATACATTTCGATCAAATGATTCCAGCGTTTGATTTTGCCCGTTGAGTATTGCATATGGGAGAACAGGCACATATAGGTGACTTGGTCCGCATTGCTACCCACCCAGAAGGCAAGCAACATGTCCCTATACATAGCCTTCCCGTTTACACACAATACTCCGAGTCGATTAAGCCACGCAAGGAAACCAACTACGGCACAAGGTAGCCCTGAAATTCCGTTCATCTGGTCGAATGTAAGCGCACAACACGTCACACAGAGCAGTGTTCTATGAGACCCATCTCATCACTGCCGTCGGTACATTCTGCTCATCTTTGCACATCTAAGCGAACCAGACCTAGCACGGTTTGCGTCTCGTGAGCTACAGGCATAGACACACTCAAACAGTCCCCGTCCACAGGCCGCTGCCGCCTGGGGCGCGCGCTGGCCCCACGCGAGAAGCACCTTGCAAGTTTCAGCCAGGAAGAACGAGTGCTGGTGATCTTCCTTCTCCATGGTCTGTACGTCGCGAATGGCAGCATGACCTCCGCCCTCCACCCGCGTGTGCTTCTGCAGGGACTCGAAAATTACGCGCCCCACACTCAAGTACCTGGCCCGCCCCTCCCAACGGGCAATTACATCAACTACAGGCTCTGTACCGCGTTCCGCAAGTGGGGATCATGTCGCTCCGTGCACGAGCCAGCGATTTACTACGCATGCTGACAATACAACTCTTTGGGAGAAGCATCGAAAAAATGAAATGCACAGTTGGAATAAGTGTCACACCTCCCTGTTGGGTATAATTTGTTTTCCGACACATGATTCCAAAAACGATATCAAACGGGGCACCACTCCATTGCAATGAGCTGAAAACTGTGCTAAACAGAAAAATACAAGTGATATGAAAAATAGAGCGATTTAACTCAGGCAATCATCAATCTTGTAAACAAAGAACAGATTCTCCCGATGGGACACATCCCGTGACAAAGCTAAGGCATGGAGTGTATCCCCACAATCACACAATTGAACCATGAGGAGGCTCTTTCTTGCGTTCATCGATTCACATCCACTCGTCAAGCTTAAAAAATTTAACGTCTGTATACAAAGAAACACATATGCACAACCAACCCCAACATGTGAGTTTCAAAGTAACACCACGAACCATCCACCCAAGACTCTTTATTGTAACACTACACAGTCTACGCTAGCATCGTCCCAACTCTCAACCCTGTGTGCGATGATTAATTCTTTCTACTGGACTCAGGTGTACAGAATCAATATGCAGGTCAAAGGAAAACCCAACAACGAGTTGTATGACCCCGACCACCAGCATCTCCAATAATTGTCCCTGCAGGGTCAAGGCTACATTCATGGCTGTACAGTCGTCGCATTCGAAAGCTAGGTCGTGCAGTGCGCGCATTGCAAAACGCAGCGCACACGTGACGAAGAAATCACGCGAGAAATAGCATGGTGGTGCACCGGGACTGCAACAGAACGCACCACGGGTCGTGAGTGGCCTGGTACAAAGCCAAGGTGCTCTCGGCCAGCTCTGGGCGAAGTGGGTAGTACCGCTCCGTGGGATGCAGGATCCTTTCCTACAAATTCAGTCCGGGATGTTCACCGACCCAATGAAAAAACGCACAAGCGAAGGGATACGGCATTGCGATGGGCAATAAAGCATGAGGGGCGCAGCCGAGCCCGGGCATCAGTTGGCGCGCGGTAGCAGTTGTAAGCTTCCCACGAGTGCGCCGTATTTCAACTGTCAGCTTTGACAATCTGAATACGGAGCCAGAGAAATCAATTGCGTTAGAAGCTGGGCCTGCAGTGGCCGATTTACTATCACGTGCACAATACGCACGGGGCACCTAGGCCGCCCGGCATTGCGTACTTTCAATATACGATTGTCAAGCATGCTTAGATGGCACGGTTCAATGTAAAGTCACGTGTTTTGATAGAATTCCGGCTTCGCAATCGCTTGTGTTTATGGCTCTGACACAGAAATATGGGGGAAATGAAAAGCAAGCCAAGCCCATGCTACATCTCACCCTGAGCAGGAAGCGTTCGGGCAGCACGCCGTACTGCTGCCACACTTTGAAGAACTGTCGAAACGTGTCAACTGCCAGATGGATGTCCCCCACCATAACCTGCAGCCCAGGCCAGAATGCCTGCAAGCTGGTGAATTGCAATTGCGTTGGCTGAACAGTGTACATGTCCGTCTCGTGGTACCTGCCGCGGGAAATCAAATCGAAAACCAAGTTACTAGCAGTCAACTTCAATTTACGTGACAACAACGTTGAACTAATAATGATCACGTGCAGCTCTTCTTACCCCTGGATCAGAAAACGACAGAAACAATGTCAATACATCAATGATGTTAATCGAATCACGCGTTATCATGAATGCTCCATCTACGGTGTGCTTGTATTGTTTGAGCATATAAGGTCATGTCTTGGTGTACATTGATCCTCGTACATAGCAGATTATATAGGGAAACGTTGTTGCGCATATGAGCTTCTAGCAGCTAAGTCGACAACTATCTCCTTCTCAATCATATCATGACTTGCCAAGGCAAATCAGGACCCCTACCATAACATTGCAGGGATCGTGTGCCCTTGCGCAGCAGCAGAATCAGTGCGCAACCTTGATATGGCTGTGCACAGATTAGCAGGCTGTTCTGATGGGGATCATCTCCTTGCATCCTACAGATGCATGCGGGAATGTTTTGATCTGATATACAAGACTTTTGGGCTACCTTCTGCTGCGTTGGAATTCAACGTGTGACTTAGTTGACATGGCCTGTGACATGACCCGTACCACAAGGGCGGGGAGCCATGTGCATAGAATCGCGTGCTAAGTTCTATTGGTACCCAAGGTACCCTATAAATCTCGTTTATCATGTCCACACATAGATTGCGTGGTCCAAGGAGAACGCATCTCGCCATACCCCTCTAAACAGTCTGCTGACCCGTGAACATCCGTGCATATACACATGTTTGTTTGGAGCCCGTCTCCATCTAGCAATTGAAGCTCAATCCAGTGTCAATTCAAAGCTATCGCGTCAAAAACAGCTGTCTTGGGTGGCGCCTGACACTCCACAAACATCACCAAAAACATGTTGGATAAGCTGCTTGAGTTGCACACCATGGCCCGCGCTTCATGTGCCGTAAGACGCCCACGTACGCCTCTTGGAACATCTCATAAAATTCATCCGCACCAAACACTATGTGGGCCTGCGAACAAATACAACCATCCCCAGATCTTGACTCGATAGTCTACATCACACAGCCCCTTCATGTGCGTGCAGGTTCAGCACTATTCCGGGTTTTTAACGTATCCCAGAGGCCAGTGGTTCATGACAGTATGTACTGTATCTTGCATGAGTCTGAGATATTGAGGAGTGTTCTGCGCTGTGGATACGGGAATAGGTACTTCACATCCAGATAATGTACCAGAACAAGCAAGTAATGGTAGGCGATACTGTTGGCTGGTTAGATCACAATAGCACCACCTTACGTCGCCCCATCACTGGAGACGAGCCCAATCCCTCCCTGCGGACAGACCATGAAATAAATCAATGCGAGCAGGGTGCACGATATGCATGATATACCAGCAGCGCGTCAACTGTGCGCATAACCTTGGCCCTAAGGAACTTTTAAGGAAAGCCCAGGGGCTACTTTGCTTGGTGAAACCATAATCTGGTCAACAATCTTGAAAACGCACCTCTTCAATTCTGTTCTTTCAGGAAAATCCAGATTCGTTACATTCTAGGCCCGACGGCAAGCACTCGCACGGGCACCTCCTTGACAACGCCAGGTTCCAGCACACCAACCGCGGAGCACGCTCACATGCTATGCACCAAATGTGTTGTGGGGCTGTCTCGCTTTGCAGCTTCAAAAGATATACCACCCGATGACGATCCAAGCTTGGAGGCGTGTCGGGCATGGAGCTTTTTCACACTGGACGGTATGAGTAGGAGGGGGTGCTGTAATGAAAGACCAGCGCAGTGAAGGCTCTGGGGCACACCTTGAGGAGGTATTCATAGAAAGAGTCCACCCCGGCGCCTATGCCGCCGTTGACGTTGATCCAAGCCCCGCTGGAAACATTGAGGGTCTGCCCAAAGAGGCCGTGGCGGCTGCAGACATGCAAGTGCAGCACCAGTCGACAATGCAGAATACAGACAATGCGTGCAGCACTCACGAGGCCTGGGCACGTATGCCACGCAGATTGCGAATAAGTATCCTCTTTACAACTAGGAACGAAACCCCACTCAAACGGCGGGAACATCCTTGACAAAATGGGTGAGCTCCGTGTCGATTGAGTCTCACATTGTATCATATCAGAGCACTGGGAATCCATCCCAAACTGCATGTCGTGGCCCAAACTGTCCTTTGATCCATATTTAACGCATCTCTTCGTCACTGTAGAAAGAGGGATATGAATTTCATAGGTAAAACTTTGGAACCCTCAGTGTTCATGGTGATTGTTTAGGCGGTT
>NHOP01001167.1:0-11572 GCA_018697155.1 Pyramimonas parkeae | reverse complement strand
GAACACTGCAAAATCGTTGTTGCAACATGGTCAAATCAACTTTTTCATGATATTGAAAACACGCACATTTAGTAAGTGCGTCTCCAAACGAGCGAAACCAGCGATCGATTGCTGCCTCGGCTTTACCCTCACAAATCGACCCTAAACCTATACAGATTGTTTGTTTGAATGAGCATTTTGGCCGATGCCATGAAGAAATAGAGAGACCTAAACAGGCCCGCACGATCAGCGACCAACATATGTAAGCATAGTAAATTTGGCCTCAACTACCTTGCGTGGACCTGGTACTGAAACTCAAACAGACGGAAACCATTCTCAGTCTTGCAGCTTGAATTCTCGAAAAGAAAAATTAAGTTGTAAATGAACGTGAAAGAGGAAAACAGAACGTTGAAGTTGAACACTAAATTGATCTAAGGCCCAGTCAGAAAGTCTTGCAACTACAAGGCCTGGAGAGGGCGATGCTCACGTCAAACTCCTCTCGATCCAGACTTTGCCGCTGCGCTGCGAGAGTTGAGTTTTGTTTTTCTAACAAGGCCAGCTTTTTGCCGTTCACCAGGACAGATTCTGCACGCTTCTTCAGAAGGGTCAGTAAGCGGAACTTGCTGTGCTGGCGGCGTATGGATCTGGCCAGCCAATCCTGCACAGCTCGGCAAGGGAACTGTCACTGGGAGGTCAATCTCACGCCAGAGAATGCACGGTTTCAACTTTTTTTACAAAGGCAAAGTTCATGAAGATTGTGCAATGGCGACCGCAGCATTCCATCAAGGATACCATTCGGTCCCACATCTATCAAATACGGGAGACAAAGTTCAAGCCTGTTTATAGCATGTCTTCATTTGAAGTTCATTATCTATACATGAATTTGTAAACATCGTACAAGAACGAAAGTTATCACAGGATACATCTCCCTGGATTCCATGCTAATTGATGCAACATGTGTATTTGAATCGGAACATGCGGCTTCTGGGTAATATTATGAGCCTGCAATATTCAGCATGACTCCGTTTAAGCAACCCCCCGCAAAGGAGGTAAGGTTGTATTTCATCACATACACAGTTTCATTCTGAAACGCCCCTTGTGTTTTGCAACAGAAGGTTTTTCATTTGATTGCACAGAGTCCAACAAATCAGCAGGCTAGCCTACGATACCAGCATGTGGACTGGTTGTGACTTGCAAGCATGGCCGGTCTACCCACCAATTCGATACAAAGCACACTCGCAAGCTCAATGATTGTTTTGAAAACATATCCGCGAATCTTGCAAACAACTCAATTCTGGTGGCCTGATTGGTAGGGGGGCGGCTTGATCCTCAAAAGGTCAGTGAAATATATACACCTCGGCCGATTATGTGGCAAAGCCATGCTGGATGTTGGGTCACCCTTCGGCACGCTAGGAATCACACTTATCGCCCAAAAAATCCGACTTGCCCTTTTCATATTGGCCCATGCTTAACACAATTACCGCTTCAGCTTTGTCCACGTCCTCTGAGAGCCTGCCATCCACTCCCAGCTCCCCTCGGCACCATGCCGGCTGCTCATGTCGATGTCCGCGATCGCACTTCCCATCACGAATCGCTGGGTGAGGCAACAAACAAAAAAAATGATATCGCACATGTGCTAAGCACACTTTTTTTAAACCCAAACTCCATGCATTCAATCCGTCCATGCATTCAATCCGTCGATAACGGACTCAGAACAGTCAATCAGACGGAGCATCTCCTTAAACTATCTTCACCACAGTAAGGTAAACCACTTGCAACCCTAAGGCCAAAATGAACATTGACGAATGTGCTATTGTGGACGTATTGTGGTTCCATACTGTAAGCGAAGGATTTCTTCTTGTGTTGCATTGCCAAGTCTTGGAGGGAGGGTTGGGAGTGCGTTTAGTGTGGCCGGCTTCCAGTTAGCCAAGACCAAACCAAACGAGGCAGTTCAAATTGAGATTCGAATAAGTACATAGGCTAGTATACATGAATGGGAGGGTTCATATGTATGGGGACACCACCCTTACCAAAAGGGCGGGGAGCCATGTCAACTGAATTGCGCGCCAAATTCTATCGTTGCACAAGGTAACCTTCGAAATCTGTGTATCGTGTCCACACATTGATTGCGCGATTCAGTTGCCATGGCTCCCCGCCCTTGTGGTAAGGGTCATGTCCCAATGTATATAGATTGCGTGGTCCAAGGATAACATATCTCACCACCGTCATCAGGATAGTCTGCTGACCCATGAAAATCCACTTGAAACAAACTCCCATTCTGGATCATACGCTGTCGGATGCTGGCATGTTAGCACGTTATGGGATATGACCGCTACCAGCAGGGTGGGAAGCCACATCAACTAATCACACAGCAGAATTCCATATTCGGCATGATAGTATGTGTATAATGGAATCAAGTATCACATTCAGTTGTTTGGTTTCCCGCTCATGTGCTTTCTCAGGTCCACATATTCCAAAATATTGGTGTTCCAAATCAGACACACAATGCCTGCAGTACTTTGTTTACCACTGATATCGTGGCGATTGTGTAGGTGACTGGCATGTTGACTTGCTAATTGTTGATGGCCTGCCATTCGGAAACGCATTTGATCTATCACAAAATTTCATCTTTCAAGGGCGGTTGTCCCATGGTGACCATTGGAAGAGTGTGCTGATTACTGCACATGCACATGAATCAGAGGATTGCCATTTGCTCATTGACACAGTCGAGCAGCGTTCATGTAACCTGGTTGCTGGTATGCTGTCAAGGAGTGGGCGTGCATTGGAGCCTCTGAGCGTTCTTTTTTGTAAACACTAATGAAATGAGCGCCTTTTGTACAGGGGAAATGATGGCGCAGAAAAGAAAAACCAAGGATTTTGTCGTTTATCTGCTGAACAAAAAGTAAACAGTATTGTACTGTCTGGTGACCTTTGTGTTTCTACAAAAATCAGGAAAATAAACCAACGCAATTTTACAAAAGAAATTGGGACAACAGCTTCTAAAAAAGTCCAAATTGGTTGAAAATTTGTGACGATATTTCCAATTTGGCAGAAACATTTCACTGAAGATGATTGGTTTGTTGAAACTCTGCAGAAGTGGGAGCCATGTTAAGCGTTCGCAGTTGTGAGTGGAGAAAAGCAAAAATCACGGCTTCCATGGTAGCAACAGTGCACACAAAGAAATCTATTTATTGCGCACCTTTGTCAGAGTGTGGGTACCACCTAGTCTTGTCCTGGAGGACGCTGAACACCTGCTGGCTCGGCGAAAGATGATTGAGATCGTCGAAAATTCGATTCAAATGCTCCTCTGCAACCTGCACAAGGCAAAATCCCAGAGTCTTGCAACATGCAGGGTTCACTCCATCCATCAACTGCGGCGCTCAATACAGTTGGTCCACGTTTGCACAAGATTTTGACCAATAGCAATTTATTCGACCCCTGAAAAGGCTGCTCGCTTATCCAAGTTGAGCCGCCGGCAAAGTTTTTGCACACCGAGGATAGAGCCCGCGTTCTTATGCCAAAAATGAGGCACTACCAAAGCAAACACAGGCAAGTCAACAAAGTTGCTTATTGCGCAACCTTGGAGGTCAGTCTTAGCATGCCTGGAAAAGGGAAAGAACTACAACAACAATCAGTTTAATTACCAGATATCAGACCGGTTGTTTAAGTTTGATAGTTCCCTAACAGATGGCGATCCGCCAGCCAGTGTGGTCTTCGAAATATTCAGGCAGCAACTTCCCTTTCCAAGACTCCATCTGGCAGGCGTCAGGCGGAACTCAAAACCTAT
The DNA here is from genome assembly GCA_018697155.1 of Pyramimonas parkeae. Taxonomy (NCBI): domain Eukaryota; kingdom Viridiplantae; phylum Chlorophyta; class Pyramimonadophyceae; order Pyramimonadales; family Pyramimonadaceae; genus Pyramimonas; species Pyramimonas parkeae. Next base: position 7,806 of record NHOP01001167.1, on the reverse strand, counting down.
GCACCCAACATCCGCCACAAGCAATCAACAAGAAAGTCCTGCTGGCACGTAGGAAGTATTTGCATACTTGGCTTGCGTCTGGTACCGGCACAACTCCCCATGTATCAGATTAAACTGTTCACCAAAGCACCCCTGGTTGTTCGCGCACCAGCGGAGGGCAAGTTGTTGGCTTGGTGCAGTTGTAGTCCATGGGCATGAAGGTCCACTGGTATATTACTTTGCCTGCAGTTTGAGCCATTTTGAGACGCTCCCACCTGCCAAATTCACAGGCACTCCCGCCCCATCCAACGCACAAATTCAAACAAAGCTGTTGTGAACTACCCTGCCTCAGAGCGAAAATAGCATACATGAACATGTCTCAAGTTCATGGTTCGTGAAGCGCGACCTCAACTCATCAAAAGTGTGAACAAAGGACATTTGACCAGCGTAGTTACCTCACATATTTTGTAGCACAAAGGATTTCTTTTAGGAAATCGATTGACGGCTTTCCAAGCAAACCTCAGCGTTGCGAAACCGGACAATGTAACTCACCTGCTACTTCTCGAAGTAATACAGAAAAAAGAAGACTTGCAGACCTGTTTGGATACCTAGACGCTGATCACCACCACTGATAAGAACCTCATCGCTGCTCAAAACTCCACCCACCCTCAACATGAGCGCTGACTTGGATCCCCATCTAAATTGCCATGGCATTCCATGCCACACACATGGAAAAGCCATGTTTGATGCACCATAGGTACGAGCACCGCCCTTGGCAAAAAAAATACACTCTCTCTAGTCCGCGGGTGGTTCACAATGGTCAATATTACTTTCATTTTGACTTCACAATTAGCATCATTTCCTCCATCTGTGCTCATTTGAACCTGCAGCATTTCACCAATTCGGCCTTTAGGGGTGCACCTTACAAAGACATGATAACAATAAGAACAATAATAATCATCATGATAATAGTAATGTTAATCATTATGATGATCATAATGTTAATAGTACTGATGACTGTAACAATGATAATGATAATAACAACAACAATGATATCATAATAATAATCATAGTATATATAATGAAAATGATAATCACAATAATAATACCAAAAATAATCATAATGATAATAATAGCAACAATAATAATAATGATAATCATAATAATAATAACAATAGTAATAGTAATAAAAAAATAATGATGATAATAATGATAATGATAATAATAATGATAATAATAATAATGAAAATAATAATAATGATAATAATAACAACAACGATAATGATAATGATAATCGTGAACCCCCCGCACATGGGGGGTTTGGTTCGGGGAGGGGCATGCCCTCCTATCCCCAGCCACCGGCGCTGCCTCTACCCGTTACTAGGCGAAGCGTATCCAATCAAGGTGGGGCATCAACGCAGAAATACACAGGCACTTGCTTGGACGTTAAACAAGTTGGGGAGGAAACCAATCTCTTCCATATTCGAAATGTGCGCACAGCTACCGCCATTTACTTGACCAAAAACGTCAGATCAATCACTTGTGAGAATTCCTTTCATTTATTGTTACCATAATCAACAACTCGCCCCTCAAACTTTGTTTTTTCAAACCGGCAGAACTTCAACAATTGGCTACAGCACTCCAGAGATGAACCCAACACAGACACTCTTCGGACGTCAAATTATCTAGAGCGGCAACCTGTGGTTGTGGTTGTTTCAGACAAGACTTGTGTGCTGCCGCCATTCTCTTGTGCATGTACAACTGGCTTCCAAAAATGTTGTTGCAGACTGCAAACCAGCGTTAGCACCCATGTTTGTATACACCGGTCCGCAACGTTGGCCCAACCATAGGCTACTGTTCCTTTCAGATAGTTGATTGTGTCTCTGCCTGTTAATCGGTTGTCACGCACGTGCAGATTTGATTCAACATGTTCATTACATAGCACAACATTGCACTTTTGCGTTCAGGATCGTATCTTTGTCGCACTGCCATGCATGTCCCACAACGAGGATAGCGCATTTGCATGCTGGATACTACTTTGGAACCACCAGTATTCATGGTGGTTGTTTAGGCGGTTGGTATGATCACTCGCTAATCGAAGATGACCCGCCAGCCAGCATGGCGTATTTGATTTTGAAATCATCACCCGAGGCAGTTCAATGTCGGGGCCCGAGCCCAGGACCTCCCGGGCAAGAGTCGTCCCAATACCAACTGAGCCATCCAACATTGACTGGAGAAAACCTGAAGGTTGATCGACATTGACAGACTTAGTGGAAGTCTTGTGAATGGTGCGTTTGCATCTTCAACAGACAGACCCGTACCAGGGATCCGCAACCACAAGCCCGCTGCAATGGAGCGTCGTCGACTTTGCTGATGTTTCTCAAGATGCACGCAACAACACTCGAACTTCCAGCGCGGCCGATGTCTCTGCATCTATCTTGTCGGTTTGCCGCAGCTGTACCAAACACGTTGTTGTGCACATGGCTGCAACAACGCTGAGGAGCGCCATGGAGGTTGCAAGTTCGAGTCCTTCCGCACGCTCTAGCTCGACGGTTGTTCTAATGTGGACTGTTGCTGGCATCCGCGACCATCTGATGAGGAGATTGTGGCTGGTACTCTTGCAAAAAATCGAAGAGTTTGAAAACCTGGGTTTCAATCAAGAAAACGAACTGTTGAGCAAAACCCAGATATGTTTGATTGAAACATATCTTTGATTGAAACCCAAGGCTGTGTATTGCTAGTTTCTGTGCAGAACCTGGTCTGTGTTTGTCTTCGCAAGATATCGCGTGAGCGTACGGCTACAATTCCTCCATCCTCATGCAACGTTCATCAACAGAAAACAGAACTCGTAGCCGCCACGTCGACGGCTGCTCAAGGGCGGAGTAGATCCTTTGCGAGTCAACAATGCTTATACTTTCGCACTTTCCAGCGCAGCAGTCGGTTGTTCCACATTTTGTCTCGGTACCTGAACACCGTTGCGGTGGTGGCAGGCTTCAGAGTTTGGGGTTTGGTGTTTGCGGTATAGAGTTTAGGGTTGAAAACAAAACAAAAGCTGTTGAACCGCCAGCTGTCATGGCGGTTGTTTAGGCGATTGTTATGATCACTCGCTAATTGAATATGACCCGCCAGCCAGGGTTTACAGTTTACGTGAGGGTCAAGGGTCCTAAACCCTAGACCCTAAACCCTAAACCCTAAACCCTATGTTGCGGTGGTGGTAGGCTGCGCACCGCCCGTGCATGTACGCCTTGCTGTTGGACCGTGTCAATCGCATCAGAGAGGCTACGTTCATCGTGCTGCTCTCACTTTCTTGGCTTATCATTTCCTGGGCTTGATTGCGAATTCTACGTTCCTCCCGCCTGCGCTTGTATTCGCGCAACTCCGCAGCTGAACGTACACTGCCGCCCGAAGGCGGTTCTGCCAACACAACACGTCGCCCCGCTCCCCACCACACAACCGTCAACTTATTGAAGTTTTTTTTTTTGAAAAAAGTATGAATCAGTGCACGTAGTGGTGTGCACGCCTAAGCTTGCCTTTCGCAGTCAATCCGCTGGTACCAGATTGACTCTGTCGGTCCCCATATTCTCCGGTGTGCATATAGTCCGGCCACTGTAGATTGAAAACATTGAACCTGCAACTGATTGGCTCGCAGATGGTTGCTAAAACAAACGAAGTGCATGTAAGGAATTTGCAATAAAACTCGTGGGACACAAAAAGTCGTTTTCTGATACAGTCCCAGCTGCCCCTCCCGTCAACAACCAGAAATTCTTCTTGGCCTCAGCTACAATACATGTGTCGGAACATGGCGATTTACCCCAAAAGTGGGGAGCCACGTCAACTAAGTCGCTTGCTAAATTCCATCCGCGAACAGGACAATCTTCAAAACCCGCATATTGAGTCCAAATGCGTAAAGTATGATCCAAAGAGAATGTATCTTGTCATCCCATACTGCCTCAGCGTTTTCGACCTTCTCGTGTGAATAAGCCCATCCTGAAACCAGGCCGGGCCAGCATTCGTGATTGGGGACTGGCCCCGAACCAAACCCCAGTGTACGAGCGGTTCACTGTTACTATTGTGTTGTCAATCCCATCGGAAAAGCCTGCTGATCTGTGCAAAGCGATACGAAAAAAAAACGAGGCGAAATTCGCATGCGTTAGGTACGGCACATATCATTAACCTTGCTGGTTCTATGCGCACAACCATGCACCCATTTAGTGAATCGTGACTTCGAAGCAGCAGATATCATAGATGTTGTTTATGCGACGGGCGTGATCATTTGTGAGTCGAACAACGTCAGCCTGCTTGGAGTTCGACAAAATACAGGCCAGGGCAGAAACCTTCAGCAGCGGGACTCCAACTCAAGAGCTCATGAGAACAAAGCCGGCGCCCCACCTTACACTCAATTTACCACGCGACTGTCGCAACAAGACACCGGCAGTTTCATCTTGTCTACTAGTTCCAAGAACAAGGTTTTCCAGACGGAACTGTAGCTGCTGTCCGTAGACGTTCGTTCGGACAACATGCCGTCTAGTTCGTCCAGGTAAATCGCACACGGCTTGTTTCAAGATCCTGATCGCAAACCGATTTACAAAGAGAGATCACACTTTTCTACGTCGTGGTCATTACAGCGAAAAAAACAATTCTCAACCGCTTCCCGACCAAGTTACGCATTGCGCGATGCCACATCACCGTAAAAGCATGCGCGCAAAGATCAGAAGAGAACTCCGGCGGGATGCAGAGACAGGTCCTCATGCGATTGAAACGAAATCTGTTCTACATCGCGGAGTTGAACGTTTGCCCATCCACGATCCAGGCAATCAGCCTCCAACAGAGCTAACATGCTTTGCCCCCTTTCAGGAAACGTTGCAGATGAATATGCTTTTTCCGGGAACATAAACTCTACTCGGTTCTGCGGCATCGGCATGCGGCAGAATTGGGTGCGACGTCGGTACTCGCGAGATGCCTGCCAAGCTGTTTCAAGGCTTCAGGAACCATAGTTTTGGCCACGGGGCTTGTTCCCGTGGCTGGGTACTAGCCCCAAACCAACCTCCCGGTGTAAGGGGTTTTAACATGATTTTCATTTTCACTTTAAGTACAATACTATTATCATTTCTATCAGTACTATTATCATTATCATCATTACTATTATAGTTCTTACTATCATTATTATTGTGATCATTATTATTGTCAACATTGTTATCATTATTGTTATCATTGTTAATGTTATCATCACTATCATTAACATTGTTATTCATATTGCGCTGACCTTCTTGGGATGATAGCGACGCAACCTCCTTCATCGGAGCATCCAGCGGGGTATCTGCACTCTCCCTTACATCCTCCGTCTCTGGAACACCGTCGCCTACGGCCTCTTCCTCGGATTTGACAGTGCCAGCAGCTGTTTGCATTTGGCTTTGAGCTCTTCCATCCGCGCCCACGCTGGCCTCTGGTGGTGACTTGTGTTGATGGCCGTGGGTGTCCTCCGGCTTTAAGCCTGGAAATTGCCAAAAGCATGCCCAAAACATTGAAACGTTTAAAGTTGAAGCCAAAAACAGAGGCGTCTATGTATCTAGGAGGATACACCATAAAAAATGTCTTGACGGAGCAGCCGAATCACGAGGGATCGTCTCAGCATCTGGCAAGGTCATGCCGCCATCGTATAAAACGTGCAAAACACACAGAAACATAGTGTGGCGGTTGTTTCGGCGATTGGTGTACAGGATATCACGATTATCATCGGATTGACCTGCCGGCCCACTCAATCCATGATGAGCAACCGGAAGTGATGATTTTCTGAAGGGCCCGACTCTCGTGTTGTTCGCATGCACAAGAGAAGCGCGCAAAGGAACTAACTTGTTCCAACTTGGTAGGGCTCGGCTGAAGTTTCGGCTGAAGTTTCGTGCCCCGACATGGGTAGGAACTGCCTCAGCCGATATGTCATCACAGGCCATGCTGGCTGGCAGGTCACCTTCGATTAGCTAGTGATCATACCAACTGCCTTAACAACCACCCGGAATACTGGTGGTTCCAAAACGATAATCAAAGAGTCCAAGGAGACGCACCTCGTCATCCTGGTTGGAATAGCCTACTCATCTTTGCACATCCACATAAGACAAAAGTTGTTTACAGCACACCTAGCCGCACAGCGCATGACCCGTTTGGAGGGACTGCTCCATTTTCAAGCGGCCTAGAGATCAAGTCCCAGTGTACGCGGCTTCCGCCTCAGGCAATGATTCATCAAAGGCAATGCTGGCTGGTGGACTACCTTCGATTATGCCAATCGGCCGAACCATCCCCACAGTATCTCGTTGTGACAACACTTAGTTCTGGCAAGTTGCCACCGATATACGGACCCAGCCAAGCTGCTCGCCGAACCCACCGCGGAAAAACACGCAACAAGCACTTGGGAAAAATAAAGAAATAATGGAAGCAATGACAACAATAATCACAGTACTACTGATAGTAAAAATGATAGCAACTATAATTATGAAATCTGAATAACCATAATAATGACGATAACAATGAAAAACATTATAATGAGAACAATAAAAATGATGACATGAATAATAATGATAACAATGATAATAATAACAATGAAAATGACGATAATAATAATGATAATAAAAATAATAATAATAACAATAAAGAGAACAATAATCATCATAATCATACGTATGATAATGATGACAATAACAACAATGAAATCATGAAAAAAGTGATAATAATAATAATAATAACAATAATCGACTTGTTTCCCCATACGAAGCAACGTGGCGAAACAAAACCACACTCCGGGAGCACCTGAGCGTATTGGAGACTCCTCGTCCACAGCATCCTTCTCTTCGCTGCTGTCAACAGGTCCCACTTGCTCAGTGAGGAAGATTTTTTGCGGCCGCGCACTGTCAATGCGGCTGGAGCCGAGAAATTGAAAAAGGCTGCCTAGACCCCTCGGAGGGGCGCGTGTATGCTGGGAGCGCTGCCATGCCGTATCGCGATCCCGCTTCACCTGACAACCCCATTCACAAGGAGTGTTCTATGATAAAGGTGAGTATCGCCAAACACATGACAGGTTGACGGCGCTTATATGGAGGAGTGGCGCCCACGGCTGTAGGGGTACGCCCCTTCCAACCAATGGCCCGCCATGCAGGCTTTACATCATCCGACTTGGGGTTCAGAAGTTGGTTCCTTAGTTGCACACGAGAGGCTTGTTCTGTGATGACGCGCATGTGGCTGTCCCCATGTACAAAAAGTGAGTGATTCCAACACAACAGTCCTGAATAGCTGTATTTCGGTGTGTGCATGTTTGGAGTGAGTGTTGGTTCAATCAATAGAGTTCTCGTCTGGATGGGCAACCGCACCCTAGCTTTCAGATGGAAGATACGCAACCTGCGTCATGCTTAAATGCTGGTCCATACTCGTCGATAAAAATAGGACCAAACTTTCGTTGCATGTTCAACTGAAATTCCATCTCAGCAATCAAAGCAAGCTTATCCAAAAAGTTTGCGTGCTTAAATAGAATGTGCGTCACTCAGCCTTTGTCGCAGTCCTTGTGAGTCAATAAGAAGCGAACCCTTCATAATGTAGCCATGCAAGACAATTGGTGTATCGCAAAGGACATGAAATAGTTAGGTGCAAGCATACACAATGCTGTTCCAACAGTTGAATTATTCGCACCGGCGAACCCATAGAATCGGCACACCAACTTGTTTACATCATGGCAACGACTGCTAGCATGTGTCTCGTCCTCCCTGATTGTCGAGAGTGGGCATCTTTGTCTTTATATATCCAAGGGTTATCCATGACGATAGAGCAGGTTTGCGCCTCATCAGT
>NHOP01001166.1:0-11574 GCA_018697155.1 Pyramimonas parkeae | reverse complement strand
GGAGTATCCAAGGGAGTTGTCCCTTGGTTTTAACGGGGTTTATGTGAATGGTAGGGTAGTGATCCACAATTTCTCCATCAGCATACATTGGATGCACCATATTACTTACACTTACCCAGTACGATGTCTATACATGTACTATCAATTCGCATATCCGCAGTGCTACATACCTTGAATACTATGATTCCTATATGCCATATAGAGTAATTGCTATCGCACATTGCTCGCCTCTACGGGTTATTTCTGGTACTATGACAACATGCCACATGCACTTCTCTCTCACGTGCGCTTCTCTCTCATGTCGCACGTTTAGGCTTCTCACCAAGTGGTCTTGACGGCAAAGGTGGATCTCCATCGTTATCAACGAACGGTGAGTGGTGTAGTGCGAAACACTAGACGTGCTTGATCATATGAAATGGTGTATGACTATGGCTTGTGGCGAAATGGTAAGTTTCATTCATGAGAGGTCACGACTCGAATCGTGGGAGTTGCGGAATTTCGAACATGGACAACCGGAGGAATGTTACAAGTATGAGAACCATGGCTGAGATCTTACCCCGTGGGGGTGAAGAATGCAAACACCACGTGTACATAACCATGTCTGTTGGCATTGTTTGTAGGACGACGGCCTGTTACGCGGTTAATGCGAGTTGAGCCCCGACATGAGTAGTAACTGCCTCGGCTGATTATCGATCAAAGGCCATGCTGGCTGGCGGATCATCTTCGATCTGCTGGTGACTATGCCAAATGCCTACGCAACTACCATGACATCCGGTGGTTCAAAGGCATTTCATGATTTCGACTGGAATAATTTGAAACCGATCGCTTTTGGTGCAGTTTCCCCCCTGCCTCGGATCCGATGGACCACGAGTTCGTTTCCTGCGTGGTGCAGAAATTAAAAAATAGACAAATGGAGATTTGTTACCATCGGTATTTGGGAAGGTTGTAAAAACACGCTGATGTTATTTCCATGTCCCTCGTTTGTCGCTGCATGTAGTCAAACGCACGAAAATTCAGGATTCGAGGTGCGCGATTTCCCCTTCAGCGTGCTTGCAGGTGCTGCTTCGCGCATCTAAAGATCTCGCGTAAACGGTTGGTGTTGAAAATGTCGTAGGTCTGTTATTGCATAGCGCTGTCTTGAATTTGTTTAGGTTTTGTGCTCACAAGTTCTCCAGTTCGTCTTCCAAGGAAGATCGCGTCCCAAAGCTTGACTGGCTGTGCACTGTGTTTGAAAGAATGTCGAAGCCGTACGTGAGAGCAGAGAAACCTTCTGTGTATGGTAGCACGGAGGAGGACGCTCGAGGGGCGTTGCTGAGTGGTGTTGGGGACATCGAGCGCGGAAGCGACGGCCTGCGGAGCAGCAATGCGATGGTTCGTGGAAGCATGCACGTGCCTTCTTTCGCTGGATACTTTCTGATGGGCTGCTAGTGCTTGACAGCATAAGCTCAACCCTTCTGTCGACGGATTCCAGATATTCGCGTAAATCATATGTGATGTAAGGAATTACGGTCATGTCTTTCCAAAATATACATATTCGGTGATCTTCTCATCACACAAGTAATCATTTCTCTGAACGAGACTTAAATGCAGCCTGCTCGCTTGGGACTCAAGCTTTGGCAAGATTTGCCACAAGCCAATTTTCTGCTTTTTCTGACAGTTGAGAACAGCGTCTGATGAGACTGAATTCGTAATTTTGAAAAGTGTTGCACTCATGAAAGAGATACATGATCGCATCTTGTTCTTCGTTCAGGTACCAATCAACCTGAGAAATACTAGATGCCAGTGGTGGAATCCCACTTTGATGTGACGTTCTGAGCATTCCAGCCGACTGCTAGATCATGTTGCGATAAATGATGATGTGTAGGCATGAAACATCTTATGATTCACTTCGCTTATTCCACACAGCATGCATTAAGATTGTTTGATTGCAATGGTTTTGCGCATGGTTGCTACTGACAAATTAACGCCCGGCAGCCGTCTGCTGACATATATTTTGCTGGTTGGCTTTGGACAAAAGTTTGTCTGCACTCTGGAGCATTTACCGAAATACACCTCAAAATGTGCGAATTCATTTAGATTTTCAAGTAGAACGGTTTACTTCTTTTTGTACACAGATGCTTGCTTGCACAGAACTTTTATGTCCATACTGTGTTTATTTTGAACGTGACGAGCAGTGCCCAAGTTTGCCTTGGCAATTTGAATATGAACAAAATCATTGATACAAAGATGAAATACCACCTACGACTGGACCTTTTGGTCAACTCTAACAGAAGTCCTTTGCGTTCACGCTTGAGCGTCAAAGAAAAGGATCCACCTAGGATGTCCCTCCTTTCAACGAACATGTCGCATTCCAGGTACATATCTGGATAGATATACCCTTGCTCATGTTTGATATTGCCAAGTATACATGTATATTGTCATGGTTCTTCTACTTTGTTTTGGCGATTCATACTGAGGATGACTCATGTTGTAAGCCAACCTGAATTCTGTCGGAAGCCATATGAACCTTGCACACAATTTATGGGCCAGTGGTTTCTGGGGCCTCACTGTCTTCATCAAGTTGAACAAATTGGCGTTTCATGTTGACGAGAAATCGTTTATTCATCGTTTTGTAATCGACGCGAAATCTTTTCATTAAAAGTCTTAGGCATATGAATGTATTTATTTGTCGCCGCATGTCCATTCATCGATCTCGCCTTGGTACGTCTGAAGCAGTGAAAATGTGTCGAGTCTTATCTTAATGCTCCAAAACCTATTTCAGCCGCAGCTTTTCCGCGCTGGACAGAATCATGGATCTCCATGCAAACCTAGCAACGGAGTGTCGAATATTTACTTGGCTCAGCTTCGTTTTTTGTACCCTGCAGGCGTTACAGACAGAGGAGATTGGTCAATCCGTGCTTTCAGACCTGCAGAGGCAAAGGGAGACAATCAGGGGCACTGCAAAAGAATTTGATAGCATGGAAGAGAGCCACAATCAGTTGGACGGAGTCTTGCGCAATATGGGCTTCAATGCCATCACTAACAAGTACCTGTGTTACTTCGTGATTTTCCTTATCGTGTGCACCTTCATTATGGTGTTTATCCTCTCATTGTCTCCCTAAATCAAGCATATATAGTGGCTGCATCGATCCTCAAGTTGGATGTGCAGTTATCAAGCGCATCAATGCCCATTGTAAAGTATTCGTTGCAGATCAAAGTTTGGGTCTTAGATGCTGCATGCATTTTCTGGATCTGAGTGCGTTGATTCGCACTACTTGAACATACACAGTGGACATCAACCCGATCTTAGATTACGGTCAATTTTCGCAAAGTGAATATGTTGAGTTGTTCAGGAGGTCGCTGACGTGACTTGATTCCCTTTTCACCTCTCGTGATTTCCTTGCCATGTGTTTACAAACTGTTGATTGAAAAATCAAGCTTATGGGAGCCAGGAAAGGCCCGCGGTACTTGTTGAATTGAATCTGTTTCGTAGTATGTAAATGGTTGAAGTATTTGTTTTTAGAATGGGTATTTGTGTTTAAGTTGGAAATGTGAATGATGCTTCTCAAAATGTGCTTCGACCAATGATAGCCGTAAGTTCGATTGCTACTATAGCCGCGCATGTTTTGCATGTGTGCATGATGGTTGCACTGGATGCTTTGTGCTTTCGAATGTGCTCACATTGGACATTTAATAATCGCCGTATGTAAGCATGCATGGTGATTGTATCAACATGCATGCAACTGCTTTGTTACATGAGCATGCAGAATTTGAGCCATATTTATTATCCAATTGCGCTTCTTTTACTTCCGAACAACTGCCTGAGCATGTTGGTGCTTCTGAAAACGATATCATATATATTTCCCTGAGGATGCTCCAATACACGGCATAAGAACGTCGAGGATTGAAATTGCGCTCGTAATACACTGTCTGAGTCCCTTATGCTTGTCAAAACATACCAGTAATGCATTCACCAAAAATTCGGAAAAATGATTCTCATGTGAGGAATTGATACAGTGCAGCCTCTGCAAAGTCGTGGCGATGAGAAAGAGCCCTCAGATACATTATGGTGAGGGGTCGTACACCAGCGGATTATGCTTTCAAACAAGACAACAATTTTGCTTTGGTTTCCTACCGCTTTCTTGCAGGTAAAGTTCATGCAGGTATTTACAAGTCCTACTACTGAACAAGATTCTTTCGTGCAGGCTGTATACTTCATGCTCACCTGTGAAGAGTAGCGGTGATCTCTCCATGCCACATGCTGCCTTTCATTGCCTTGGCGCATTGCTTTCCGCAGAGAGACGAGCATTTTTTCATCTACGGTCTCCTTTCCACTCAACTCTATGCTACTCAAGTTTGGCAATTTTGTGAAGAGGTTGACAAATCCACGATCAGTGACCCGGTAGCATTCGGCAATGCACAGGGAGCGCAAAGATTTGAAATGGGTCGTAATTGTAGTGATAGAATTGTCGGAAAGACAGTAGCAGCTGGTCAGGTCTAGCACGGTCAATCGTTGCCCCAGAGGAGCCAGCAGTGCAAATTCTGAATCCTGCATTGTGCACCATCCATCTAAGAACAAGCTCCTCAGTTGGGTAAGTGTCGCCAAAACTGTCAAAGGTGTTCGGACATCTTTGTCTCCCCGCAAGCTAGAGGGTTTATTTAGATTCAGCCAGCTAAGCCTCGGTAAATTCTGAAGGCAGTTGAGGGTGCGTGTTGCCTTTTCACAATAGCTGAGATCCAGTGCTACCAATGACGAACACACCGAAGTTATAGCCTCTAAACCCACATGCGTAATTTGGGTCTGCCATTTAAGGCTGATATAGGTCATGTGCGTGGCGCTTGCTGCCATCCAAGAGATGTCCTTTGACAAAGAATGATGAATGAATATGCGCGTAATATCGTCATCCGTGGCTTGATTGCAACGTCGCAGGTCTAAAGTTGTGCAGCTTGGGAAGCGATCATTTACTGCGATGTGCGAGTAAGGAATGCGTCTTGGAACCAGGCGCTGCAGTGTTTGATCATGTGCGAATCTCCAGTTTCTGCATACTAAGCGAAATTTGGCACAAATTGATAACCGAATCACCTCAGGATACCAGTGCCCCTTCGGATCCTTCGAGCGTTCATCTCGGCCAGCTACAAGCACATCGTGAAGTATATCCACGGGTAAGTTCGCCCACCTAAACTCACCAGCCGATGAATCTTGATTTTCTGGCCCAGTGCGCTGCATCTCTGATGATCGCAGCGACCGTGCAAGAAGACGATCAAAAGTGTTCCACATATATCGGCCTGCACGATGCGTAATTTCTGCAGCAAATATGAATGTCAACCAAAGTGCCTGTCGCAGCAAGACGCAAGCTGCTGGCGTTGTTGGCGCTCTAGAGTTCAGCCGGGATCGTATTCTTCTCATACACAGCCCAATTTGAACAGGTATCAAGGGATCCGAAGGCCCTTGTATTGATTTTTGGGCCCGCTCAATGGCAACGCACTCTCGGCAATTGACGATTCGAGCCAAGACCAAAGATGACCACACATGAGATTGTTTAATGGGGGGCAGCTTTGCTTTATATGCAAAACTTACCGATGACCTTCGTCCTCAGTTTTCGCTCTTAGGGCGATGATTATCACGCAAGTCAACTTATCTACGGATGAACATCGAACGAAAGTGCGGCTATTCAGCGTCGCGCTTGGCACACCCGCTTTCTATCAAGTAGATCGGCGTTGCAGCCAAGAGTGTCGTCAAACAGGCCAGAGCAAGGATAGCTACACACTCTGCGAACATGTTGAGAGAGTGCGCGCAGTAGGACGACTCCAGTGCAGGTTTCAAGAATGTGCTACTCGAGAATCAACCGCTCGAGCACGACAATCCCAACGCATGATACACACTGGTTGTGCGAGAAATAAGTTAAGGGTCTTGTTGCAGATTTGTGCAACGATGAGATTTTCAGTGGACAGCCTTGATTTATGTCGAGCAGTCCGATCCACGTGGTGAGGTGAGCTGCATGCGCAAACCTTTTCCAATGAGATTTAAAATCAAACTGGTCTTGCGAAAGTACCGCACGCAGTCTCCTGCATTGAGCGTTCTCGAAGCGTCATTAAATTATTGGATTCATATCCAACGAGGAGATCATTGCAGCGCAGTCCCGACGTTTCGCTTGCTCGATGCACGATCGACACTCCCTAGGAGATTGAGGAAACGAGCGAGTTATCGGTGTTTGAAGCAGGACGCACCTACTCCTTACCGGCAGACGCTGCGAATCGATACACCCACTTGTCTGTAGTAGTATACCCTGTGATAGCATATACTTACTTAGTATGATCCGAGTGATCGAGCCTAACATCCTTTGCGCCACCAGTTATCATGGTGTTTGTTAAAACGATTGGTATAGTCACTCGCCAATCGAGGATGACCCGTCAAGCCTGCATGGCCTCTGATGAATGACCGGTAGAGGCAATACCTCTTATGGTGGACGTTTAGGCGATTCATATAACCACCCGCTAATCGAAGATAACACGCCAATGCTATGGCCCATACTATATATATCATCGAGCGAGGCATTGCCTACCTATTCCAGGTTTGAACCGGGACTTGCCGTGAATCCAGCCGACGCCCTACCAACTAGGCCACCGAATATGTTTATCAAGCCTTACATATAGTGACGGCGGGATCGATACATGTCCTATATCTAAATTCTTCGCATGCTATCCGTAACTTTTTGCCCAGGTTCTCGCATCTGGTTGCAATTCAGACTAACGCTTGTCCATTGCATAAATTCCCTTGAAGGCACATCGCGTAGTCCTGTATCCAATCGGGGCACAATTGTCTGTATTGGTTTTGACCGATTGCGCATACACGCCACAAGTGCTGGTGCTTGTGTGATTTTCCTCTTCGTCTGTCTACACTTGCCTCTACCGCGGTTGTACACGGCGGTGCACTGCTCGTAATCAGTATACGTCTATCACACACGTTACGTGCGTAGCGATGTCCGCCTTGCTGACTTATCGCTCGCGCTTCGAAGTGAGCGGGAGACTGCAACAAGTACCAGGCGGGTTTCTTACTCTTGGCAACAACCAGGTTACCGGATGACCGGGGCCAAACACATCTGCGAGATACCAACAGCACACACGCGGACCATCTGGCACTGGCATTGATGGAGATAGTATGCAAACTGTGCGGGAAAACAGAGCAGAACATACTGCACAGGCTCGTGCGCACGTTTGTAACTTGATGCATCCACAAATTCACTTTCGGACAAAATCTCATGGAGATAAGAATCACAGGCTTTAGCATCAAAATCACCTCACAAAATATTCGCAAATTTCGACAACCATATTGAAAATCCATAAACGCCCAGAGAAGAGAATTTCGAGTTCCAAAATTTACCACATAGTTAGTTGCTCGTCTAATTTTGCCAGAGTCCCTTGACAGATGAAGACACTCTGTGGCAAAAATCGGAATATACCGTTTGCCACACATGAAGTGCTTATATCAACAAGTAGGAATATTTTGGTTACAGGCAAAAGCCTGCCAATAAACAAATAAACAGTCTGCAGTATGAGAAACAAGTCAAAAGTCCCACATCTTCACTGATCAGCAAACCAAAACACAATACGGAGTACATGGGGAGTTAAATCCATGGTATCTGCAGACAGTTGTTATTCAGACAAGTGTATGGAACGAAGCGTGAGAAACGAATGATCAAGCAACATGGAGCTGGATCGGAACCAACAGCCAAATAGAAGTTTCATCATACCGCGAAGGTTGTTCATGAGATTCTGTTTTTCAGTGGACTTTCCGGACTTCAACCTTTGTATGTAAGATTGTCCATTGCGTATGTACCTGCGCATACAATCAACAAAAATGCTCTATAGCAAATAACTACTTCTATGTCCATACTATTCTTGCAAGACTTAGCAGACACTGTTCGCTCTGCAACTTTCAACAAGCATGGGGGAATACTCTCGGTTTTATATTCGACGGTCAGAACACCATTCGTGTACGCACAATCCAATCAGAGACACTTTCAGAAAACTTTGGTAATGTCGTTTGCAATAGTATAGCAAATTTCACAACACACGTGATACACAAACCATATGAAAAGTTCTTGGACGTGGTAAGTACTGGTCAGCGACAAGACCAAGTACCAGGTGCACACCTGTCTGGTATATACGTATGTGCAGCGATCAGCAGAATTCCGACGGTAATCACGAGAAACGTCTCTTCAGGCTACACGCCATGAGATGCAACATGTGTCTCTGGCATTTATGGATTTTCAGGATACCTTGTGAAGTTCTTGATGTTAGCATATGACCCAGTCTAAGTGGCTGCTTGTCCGGTGGTTGGATTGATGTGCGATTTCACACGTACTGCAGTTGCCGAGTACATCTCAGAAGCCAAGCTCCATCTTTGCACGCTTACCAGGAATGGATAAGTCTATCCTCTCTTGCTTTCAAATACAAGGACGATGCAAATATCGACATGACATATATCACCAGTGGACAGACACTCTTTAGTGGCAGTAGTGATACACTACTAAATCATCATCGCGCTGAAGTACATCATAGGCAAACACAATGAACCAGATAATCGATGTTCATGGTCAATCCTCTACCGCACTACAGCAGAATCCTACCCGTCTGCTTGTTAAAACGAGTTTCATTCTTAGCTTATCTTCGTGGGGTACAATTGTTAATCCTGACCTGTGCTGCATTTTGTAACCTGATAGGCAAAACTACAGAGCGCGTGTATCATACGCACCAGAGCTGGGACGAGAGCAAGGAGAAGGTGGTAATGAAAACTCCAATGCTGGCAAATAGGAGGTATATGAGGCACATCACCCACATAGGCACTACACTCCATTGCATACCTATGAAATCACAAAATCCATTGAGAAAACCCAATGAGAGAGTTGGCGCTAAAGGCCTATCAATGCAGCTCCCTAAGCAAATCATTTTGCGCTGGGGAACACTTGAGTACAATAGCGCCAGTCTACGACCAGGATTCATGGTTGAGTCCTGACGATAGAACTCATGACTTGGATCCCATGTCAATCGTGGTACTGCCAACAAAAAAAATGGAAAAAAAAACCAATTAATGCTGTCAGAATTCACTTCAATTTTGAAAAACTCATGAAGAAAATGAAATTAGAACTGACTGTGCAGGCCGAAAAAACTCATGTACACTAAGCCACGTTTCACACCCTATATACACTAGGTGTTCGCAAGAAGTGTATACGAGAAAGTTCTCTACATGCATAACAATGACTAAAGGTACCAAAAGAAGGTTGATGGACTGCCCTGGCGCATGGCAATCGTATTTTGAAAAACATGAAGTGAACAAACAGAACTTTTAATTCAAACAATTCAAACATCATAAAACACAGGAGAAAGTGAACGGTCAACTTTCTGATGAACCAGATTACGCGCAGAGTAAAAGTTCCACACAACGAATAGACGTTGAATTGAACATTGACAATTTAACAGAGCTCTTGATAGCCGAAACACGATAGACCAGATCCCTATAGGCATTACATCAGCATGCTGTACCCAACAGTTTGATGATTCATGACCAAATCAATCGCAAGTCTTGAGTCATGGAAGCAAAAACGATCATGTATTGAACAAGACTCGCAACCTAACTCACCAGACAACATAAATGCGGCCATGGTAATCCGAAAGGGCCCAAGGCCTCCAGACCTACGAGCGTTCCGGCGGCCAGCGGCTGTGTCAAGATGTGGTTGAATCATGCGCACAAACTGAAAAGTACAATGCACACACATGCTGGTCAGACACATGGCAACTCTGACACCACTCTTGATCTTTATCACACAACAACACAAGAAAACGCGCATGTAAAAGATCTTTCGTTTCATGTGCACATATATACATAATGGGAATCGGCCCCTACCAGCAAGGCGGCAAGCCACATAAACAAATCAAACAGTGGCATTCAAGTTTGATGGGATATGACGGGATATGACATATGATGAGATACGTGATGGGGTATGACATACACTTTCTAACCACCAGCACCAGATACCATGGTAATTGTTTAGGCGTTTGGGATAATCACTCCCGAATGGATGATAACCACCCAGCCAGCATGGCCTTTGTTACAAATCATTGCCATAGGCATGCCTTACCAACGAAGACTTGGTCTCATATGTGTACCTGTGCGCGTGTGTTCAGATACTTCCATACCATCCATGACGAATTGCAACCCTACCCCGTTACGCTACATGTAAACCACCATACCAAACACAAGCCCCAACATGAGGGTCGACCTGCTTGCGGAATCATGTTGCCAACAAATGCCTGGTATCTGCACGTTGTCGGGTAGAGTCTGATTTAATGCTCTCATGCCCCTGGCAATAGACATCTACTGGACCACTGACGGATTTCTTTTCGAACGACAAGATGTCATGGCGGTTGTGCCGAAGCTGGATGATCACTTCCTACATGATGAGGAATTCCAGCCAGCATGTTCAATTGATTGCTATAGTAACCAATGACAAGTCATCAGCCGGAACGAACTTCCCACATCAGGACTCAAAAAAGGACACTCATCAGCCTGTAGAGAATCAAGCCGTTGCCCGTACTACCAGCAACGCATTCGGCATGGGCACTTTGTCCCAGGCACAGAGCAAGAGGAATTTTTTTTGAAAAAGCACATCTTTGCTGATCGGACTCTGACCTTTGTAAATGTACAACAGGACAGCATGATTAAGCTCACCTTGAGTAAACTCATGTCTGTAGCATATAGGCAGCAGAAAACCAGCACCACTACATAGAGGCAGCTGACTGAAGCATACAGGAGGAAAAGCAGAAAGCAACGTAGATTGTTGCGGCCCACACAATTACCTGAAATAACGCAAAGTTGTAATCATGTCAGACATGGAGATAGCTGTGAGAGCATAGTCTACCAAGGATATAACTCTCTTCTGTTTCACTGTAAGTGCCATAAAACAGAAATAAATCGCAACCGCATTACACAGCATCTACATACAAAAACACTCGAATATATGTCATGGATGTGACACAATATCATATTCAATATCTGTGACTTGGGTGCAAATTGTCTTGCTCTCATATTCGACTCAGACTCTGCAGACTGAAATTTCTGCAAGCTCTTGGAGTATTCGCGAGCCCTTGGTGGAGCGGAATGTGCTTGTAATTGCCGCTGCTTCTACTGCCACCTCCTGATCGTGTTCATCTATAGACCACCACTCAAGTTGAGAAGGTATCTCTTCGTCATTTTTTGGTGCAGAATTCAGCAACGTCCCATCGAGCTGCTCACCACTTATTGTCATGTTACATCGGCTTTCAAGTGACAAATAAAATCGGACCATGCTAAACACCGGAGTCGGAACAGCGTCAGCGTCGCCAAGGACGGAAAAAAAAACCCCTGGCGTTAGAAAAAAGTTGTGTCTACCGCAAAAGCAAAACCTAGATATCTTCTACCGTGTAAATCAAAAAGGAGCGCCGCAACTCAGATGAATTGTGTGCCTTTGAGCCAGTTTGTCAGCCTCTTAATCCGCCTCTACGAGTTGAGCTAAAGAAATTCGTGATCAATTGAAGACCGAAAACGAATCAGAAAAA
>NHOP01001165.1:0-11585 GCA_018697155.1 Pyramimonas parkeae | reverse complement strand
CAAAAGAGGGTTATGCGAAAGCACGAAGTATGACATCTGTTTGTGTTCACAGCTCTGACCAAGCTCATGCATCCCATGTAGAACCTGCACCATGGTTATGGTACACGCTTATGGGAGTTCACATTTATGGGAGTTCTACCGTGCATTCGATTCGCCTGTGCAGGTGCTCAAGTACACGTGCCCACAAATGAAGCCATCAGTAATGGCTGACAAGGAACAAGTCATTGCATAGTGTGCATTATGATATATGAAGTGTCACATACACAGCATTCAGTTTTCTCTGTGTATGACTGTCTGTATGCGAATCCTGCACATGATCATGTACTGAGGCTTTAAATTATGAGTCCCTTTTGAACAAACGCTGCACGCTGTGTGCATGGTTTAAAATTGCAGCCACAATGATTTTTCCTTCGTTTTGCATCACGAATGCATATGACTCGTATGCAAAACATTTTGTGTTTGATTGGCACGCGAATATAAATGAACAATGATGTTTTGATACTTGGTGCGTACATTATGTGTATTGCAGTATTGCAAATACTCAGATACCCCCCGCAACGAGAATGGTCTGTGTAGCACATCTTAAGCTGGCTTGGTTGAAAAGGATATGTTGCAAACGGTGGTTACACGGAAATTATTGTTGCAAGGAGTAATATTCATCATGCCATTGAAGGTGTACAATGGTACCATCACATATGAGGCTTCATGAATCGGCTTAATATCTGAATAAGATATTCAGCCGATTCATGGCTTACTATCTTATTCAGATATTAATCCATGAATGGCTTGGGGTAAGCATAAACTGCACCCTGGGTCTGCAAGGATGCTCTGTGAAATCAACGCAAAAAGTTTGCCTTAGAAGGACCTTAGCCCTGCTTTTCAGAAAGGTACTCGAAAACCAGCCCAAAGTCAGTACCTCAGATCGGCTGTTGGCATTATCAGACACAAAGGATTGTCAGAGCATTGCAATGATCACAAGGACTAGAGCAGAACTTGACATGGAAATAAAGATTCAATTGAACTCAGAGTTCAATGTCTATCAATTCAATTAACATGTGGGCCGGAATTGAGCCATGTAAACAAATTGTGTCAAATGAAAAATGATGGAATCTGATAAACTCGATGACAAGAGGTGGGCGTTGAAAGTATGATTACGTCAATAAAGAAGAAAGCATAACTCAACTACTCCAGGCACACTTGAGAAAGAGATATAGTCTCACGGAAAACCCATAATACATGTTCATGTCAAACGATTCATGTATCCCGTGGCATTCAAAATGATTGCGCGCTTCCTCTCTTGGGTGCAAGACAGCGATGTGTGGGTGGCCACAACATAGAATAGTGTATCTCTGTTGGCCAGAACAGTGTTTGCATGTCTCAATAAACAAATTGTTACTGGACATATGAACCATTGTGCCATGATTGTGCACAACAAATCTATACACAACCAATCTGGAAACAACACACAGAACATGCTTGGGCGGTGTTCCACACCAATCATATGCAATTGCCATGATACCTGGTGGCTCAAAAAGGCTGTTTGTTCAGCATTTCTTGGTGGCATTTCTGCTTCTGTTGGGTAGAACCAGAGCTGTTCTAAACTTATTACCTACCAGGAATTGTGGTTGGTGAGGCGATTGGCATCACTACTCAGAACTTAGAAGGTACCTATCAGCCTGCATGGCCAACTATCAATTATCAGCCACCTCCCACACCGAGGCCGCAGCTTGTCAGGCCTACACTTGGCGATTGTCGCTGCATCTATTAATCCATCAAACATAAACTGCTACGCAGATCAGCTGTTTTACCTGCCTTCAAAGACTCAAATCATCCTTCAGATAGCACAAAGGTGACTCGTAATCAGTTTCACAGCTTACATTTGGTGATATCGCTACGCTGTTCGAGCTCACCGCTTAAACATATGAAAGTTCGTGTATATGTTCATATACCTCATTGACAATGACAAATAATGTCTCACTCTTACTCTATCGCGTGCTAACAAAAGATGAATGCCTGTACTGATGGCTGGCTATGTGAGCTATGTGAAATGATGTTGCAGGACATTCTCGTTGCAACAAAAAGGTTCATGCGTTCCACACTTGCTCAGCAACCCTCATCCAAAGAACTCAGTAACTTGTCAAAACTCGTAAATAAACATAGATAAATAGAATGAGTTTCATCTGAAGAGGCACTCTTTACATATTTGATGACAAAAGAACTGGACAAATGAATGACAGTACACATGTGCATTACATCAAATTTTGTGTAGATTGGAGGCCACATCACATTGGCATACCAGATCATCTACGTGCATCACACTACTGTTGCGACAAACCGGGTGCTTTAGAGCCCTCACACAAAACAAATTGTTTGTGTCCATTTTTACAAAGGACTCCTTGGGCGGCAAGCATACTATATCACCGATGAATTGCGGCAAACAGCGTCAAATATATCGTTGTGGCATGGAACAGCAGAATGAGTACATGACTATAGGACCTGTCGCTTTGCAATCCAAGTTGGTTTGAAGCTTCAATGCCTGTACCTAGAGTGCCGTAGAAATGGCACCCATGATTCACGCTGCTGCAATGTTTCCTTAAAAAGTATGACTACTAGGAGTAGCTATGTGACATCATCCCCATGATCTATGTTAACCGGAGAAATTAGCATCTTTGATGCTACAAACTCAGATAGGAGTATCGCAATTACCGTCACACCACAACTGGAGTACTTGGGAAAGAGAAAAGAGAAAGCGTGCTTGGGGGATGCTTCAGGCACCAAACGTCCTGCTGCTGATGAAGTACCGCATCCCATAGACAGTTGAACTGCCACACCTCAGCAGCCACATAGATATTCAACACCATACCTCATGTGAAAGGCCTGGTCTAACATGGTTACAAGGAACATGTTTTGGCACATTTTGTGGAACTCCAGATGGAGATAGAGATCCTGCTACCACGCCCTGTTCTTGACTTGGCGTGCGTCCCTCAAATGGGGCGCGTCTTGCAACGTTTCATCATTATCATCACACCTTGCTGAAGATGTGCATGGCATAAAGAATCTACTGGCTTTCAGAACACAGCTAGCCGGTACCTCAATTCTATTTCTTACGTGTATGGTTCTTGAGCAAACTGTCACATGAACTCAGCAAAACCAGACATCATTTTTTTTGCTGCAGAAATAAGCGTATACCGAGTCAATGAATGAACAACTTGATACCCACAACAAGTTGGATCGAAGTCATTCGTTCTGAACAAAGTGTTTCGTCTATTTCGCCTAGCCAATCTGTCATATTAAATTGGATGGCTTTGTTAATGGGCCACAAGGTTATGTGGTGAGGCTCCTGGAATCCTGCTTTGGTATCAGCAGCTAGCAAATTGAATATTGATTGACAAAAAGGCAAGTTGATTGCAGGATCACTTGCAATGATCGAGTTATCATCCAATTCAGCAAGTGCACCATGCCATTTCGTGCCTCGAAATTCGGTTGTTCTGCTAGTGTTCTTGGCACTTCACAAAGCCTCTGTCCACTGAAATCAGAGCACCTCAACACAGCTTTTGAAGTATGCAACCAGCGAAAATGGTAGATGCTTGAGTGATTGGTACAATGACTCAATACTCAGCAGTTGCATAGTGACTCGCATGCTCTACTTGAAAAATGAGATTATGCATGGCCCCTTTGCAAGGCTCTTGTTAAACAAATATTGCAGACGTGTGGCTCATCAATTGTGCAAAGTTTATTGCGACGCGTTGAGTGTTCATTGTGTTCACTGAAACAAAGTTCTCCGATGTTTTCATGTACGCAGTTTACAGTGAGCTGCTACCCGTTGTGTGCGTAAAGGTATATTCCATGCGAGTTGTTTGGAGAACAACTCCTGTGATGATTGCTGTGTTGGTGACGCAAGAAACCATGGCATTCTTGTCACCTGGAACATATTCACATAATATCAAGATAAGTCGCAATTGGGGTACTTGTTTGACCATGTCTGCTGGCCTTGTTGGTAGGGAGTCGGCTTGTATCACACCTGCGTGAGCTTAGAGCAGACATGGGTAGGTGTTGCCAGGGCCACCGATTCATTGGAAGGCCACACTGGCTTGGCGAGTCAGCTTCCATCATTTGCAGTGAAATTACAAAAAGTCAAAATGATCACCATTGTGCTGGCGCTAGTACATTCATTGGTATGACCGTTTAGTCCTGAGGTCTTGAGAAGTTGATCCATCAAACGCATGGATCAGTTCCGGTCCGTTGTTATGACAGGACTGGAACTGATCATTGCACAGGTAAGCTGCGCGTCACCTGTACAATGAATCAAGTGCTAGAAAACTATGAAAAATATAGGGGTTAGAGATGCAAACAGTTAGGCGTGCATTCATGTCAAAAATGATACGATCTGCCACTCTGCAATGTGTGTCACTGAACATCAAAAAATTTCCTACGAGAATGGTGTCTGTCAGCCATGCCGTAGCAAGATTTACTGAAGGGTGGTCCCAAACTTTAAATAGCACCTATGGAAACGTTCATAGCATGATCACAATATCTGTCAATGTGTGGCAACTTGTAACGTCTCAACAACATACTCAGGGAATCGGCAGTCACGAGACTCGATGACAGCATCAGGATTCGGCAACGTCCCCTCACAGCACAAACGTCACATTGTGGGACAAGAGAACGCGTGGCATGGCCGGCGTGATAAAACGCA
Source organism: Pyramimonas parkeae (assembly GCA_018697155.1). NCBI lineage: Eukaryota > Viridiplantae > Chlorophyta > Pyramimonadophyceae > Pyramimonadales > Pyramimonadaceae > Pyramimonas > Pyramimonas parkeae. Next base: position 6,889 of record NHOP01001165.1, on the reverse strand, counting down.
AAATGCCCAGGTGCTGATTAGGTGCCACATCCACTGTACAGATGCAATGTCGCTCCCTGACACCACGCAATCAACACCATACCTGGAATGAAAGGCTGAGTCTCACCTGAGCAATATAGTTATTTTGTTGGACAGGATCTTGAGTTGGAGTTGCGGTTTCTACGTCCTGATGCGCCGGTTGCTCCTGTGAATCCTGGGGCGCACCCTTCATCATCATCATCATCACAGCTTTCCAATCACACAATGAATTTAGACATTTCTGACTTCCGAATACGGTGCAACAAATTACTGTGTCGTGTTTGGTCCAAAAGTGTCATTCGATAGTAGAATCATTACGAAACTTTTGCTGGGACTGATGGTTTATGTCCTGATGGAAAAGTAGAGTGGCCGAGATTGTAGGCCAAGTCTGATTCATCAATGGTCAAGCAAACACGTATCGAAAGCCAAACTGATTGCAGGGTCGCATTTGACGAGAGAGTCGCATGCCGCATTCTTGCAGGTATGGCTCCGAGTTGAGCAAGTTGCAAGAGCTAGAACGGTGGTGCATTGGTGCTAGGCGCAACACATTGCCCTGAAAATTCCCATTGATTGATGAACATGTTCGGCTGTTTGTGGATCACTCAAATATAGGGTTGAGAATCATGGTCTTCAAATCCCATCATGGAGCAATTGTGCACCGGGCAACGATTCTTCATAAAAAGCATGAATAGTGGTGGTTGGGAACTTCCTCATGAAGAAGTTCTAGAAGAAGAAATTGGATCGTAAATGCTCATAGTCAAGAGTTCATGTGCACCGTGTTGAACAGCGCCTGGAACGAAAGAGGGTCATGCAAAAGCCCGAACGCGCAAGCACGGAAGTGACACTTCTGATTGTAATCACAGGCTCAGACCATGCTTGGTCCCATGTAGAACCTTGCACCAAAGTTATGATGAACACCTATGGGAGTTCCATTGTGCATTCCATGCGCCTGTGCATGTGCTCAAGCGGATATGCCCGAGATTAGTGAGCAATGTCACATCATCTCAATCGTGAGAAAATGGTAGTCCGCAAATGAAGCCATCAGTACTGGCTGACGAGGAACAAGTCATTGCATAGTGTGCATTATGATGTATGAAGTGCTGCATACACAGCATTCAGTTTTCTCTGTGTAGGATTATCTGTATGCGAATCCTGCACATGATCATGTATTCAGGCTGTACATTGTGCAACCATTTTGAGCCACGCTCTGTGTGTGGAATTGATTTTCAGCCACAATGATGGTTCCTTCGTTGTGCGTCACAAATGCATATGATTCATGTGCAATAGAATCTGTTCCATTGAATTTAGCATGTTAATGTAAATGAGTAATGTGTTGATACCCGTTGCGTACATTTTGTATATTGCAGTATTGTGAATACTGAGATAGCCCAAGCTTGTTCATCAAGATACTCAATGGGTCTGGTCTGTGTAGCATATGATTTGTTGACTTCGTTGAAAATGATATGTTGCTATCGGTGGTTACACAGGAATTATTGTTGAAAGGAGTAATATTCATCATGCCATTGAAGGTGTACAATGGTACCATCACAGATGAGGCTTCATCAATTGGCTCAATATCTGAATTCCACCCTGGGTCTGCAAGGATGCTCTGGGAAATCAACGCAAAAAGTTTTGCCCTAGAAGGACCTTAGCCCTGCTTTTCAGAAAGGTTCTCTTAAACCAGGCCAAAGTCAGTACCTCAGATCTGCTGTTGGCATTATCAGACGCAAAGAATTGTCAGCGCATTGCAATGATCCACAAGGACTAGAGCAGAACTTGACATGCTTCTGCGGGCCCTGTGATGAGCGTGCCCACAGAGTGCTTGCCAGGCTTTCATACAAGGTTGATGAGACTATGCATACAGCTGAATGGATGAATGAATGAATCAACCAGGGCAAGAGAATCGACCTTACCTAAAATTTAAAGATTCGATAAAACTCTGAGTTCACTGTCGATCTATTCAATAAACACGATAGCTGGGATTGAGCCATCAAAAATGATTGTGTCGAGCGGAATATGATGGAATTTGACACACTCTATGTTAAGTGAAGAACATACAAAGTATGATTATGTCATCAAAGATGAAGGCATAACTCAACTACTCCAGGCACACTTGAGAGTTTTGATCTCAAGGAACACCCAAAGTACAGTATCAAATACAATGATTCTTTCGTCCTGTGGATTTCAAAACACTTGCGTGCTCCCCCTCTTGGTTGCACGAACTCAACCTGTAGGTGGCCACAATATAGATTAGTGTATTTTTTTTGACAAAACAGTGTTTGTATGTGTCAAACAAAGACTCAGTACTTGACATTGGAATGAATGTGCATTCATTTCGCACAACAAATCTGGACACAGAACACGCTTCAGTGTGGCATTCCACAACGCGTGGAATGATGATATACAGAAGTTACAGAAAAATATCGACTCATACTGAAGCTCATTGAAAGAACGACATGTACAATCTCGCAACCAAAGCTACGTTACATGTGGCAAGCAGCTGATGAAACGTAGGCAACAGCATCGTTATGAATTGTTTTGGGGTTTGATGTTTGAGAACATACAAGATGCACTGATTGGGTGTGTGTGGATCAATCATGATGAGGGGCAAACAGCACGGTCTCAGAATCGAATAAAGTATAACTGGAGCACAGGTTCAGGATTCTCAAATTACAGCATGAATGGTGGTCGCGGATTTCCTTTCAAAAAAACCGCAGAAGAAGTAACGGGATTTAGATTTGTCATTGTTAATCATCCGTTTTCACAGGATCAGGAAACGCCTGGAATGATAGTGAGTTTGTGAGCGCCCAATCCCCGGGGCATAAACTTGACTTGTAGTACAGGAATGCACAGGTGGAAACTAAACAAGTTTGATCCAATTCAGAGTGCTGCAACAGAGATTGTACATTTACAGTGGGTTCTATCGTATAATTGATGTGCCTGAAGTTGTTTTCAAGTAGATATGTAAGTCTGGTGAGCCATGTCCTGTTTTCGTTATCGTGAGAAGTTGGTGGTTTGCAAATGGTGCAAATAGTATTGGCTGACAATAAGCTGATCATTGCAAAATTTGCAGTTGACAAAGGACGCCTGAAATGCACATCCTCATTGATCTCACTCTCTGGAGGACTTCATTCTCCTGCACACGATTCTGTAATGAAATTGAACTTCCTGAGCACGCATCAAACCCTACCCCCGCTTTGCAGGTGGTTCAGATTTGCTTCTTAAATGATTGTTCTTTCATTCCATGTGACAGATGTAAATCAGTGATGTGCGATCTTGTTTATTTCATATGTGAATGGATATAGCCAATATGGTATGATCCACGCCGTATGCAAATTGTGGATCAAAACATTGTGAATACTGACATTGCCCTTGCCAGTTCACCGGGATGTGCAACGGGTTCGGTCCGTCCAACACATCCCATGACGTTTTCGATGAATCATTTTGTTGCCATCGGTGCTTACAATGAGACTAATCTAAAGAGGAATGTATATCATGCTATGGAAAGTGTACACTGTTTTGATAACGGATCAGACGCTGCAAACATAGACTGGAGTCCAGCTAAGAACCTGGGCTCCACCCGAGGTCTGCAAGGATGCTCTGCAAGAATGAGAAATAAGTTTGCCTCATCAGGATCCTGGCCCTACTCTTCAGAACCGAGCTTTTTGAAACCAGGCTAAAGTCAGTACCTCAGATCTGCTGATATGCATCATCAGACATAAAGGATTGTCAGAGCATTGCAATGATCCACGAGGACTTGAGCAGAACTCGACATGATTCTGCGGGCCCTGTGATGAGCGTGCCCACAGAGTGCTTGCCAGGCTTTCATACAAGGTTGCTGAGACTATGCAAACAGCTGAATGACTGAATGAATCGAGCAGGGCAAGAGAATCGACTTTTCTCACTACAGATACCATGTTGCTCAGAGTGCAGAATTTGGATGTCAAACAACAACACAACAGACGTTTGATCTGGAAAACCTACAACAAGCATTGCGTCAAAGAAAATCGATGGAGTTTGAGGAACTGCTCGCGAAGAAATATTGCACGTTATGTGTGAACATGACAAATTGATGAAAACATGCTTCACCTACTCCAGGCGCACTTAGCAAACAATTGTGATCGCATAGATCACCCGTGTTACATGATATTCAATGATTCTTGCTTCCTGTGGCATTCAAAGCAATTGTGTGCTTCCCTAGAAGCCACAACATAGGATTGATGTATCTCTGTTTGACCCACAGTGTTGTTCCGTTGCGATCAAATTTATATTTGTGACGTTCAAAACAATGTGCATTGATGTTGTATAGAAAGCCCATAACGAACCTAGTTGCAGAGCATCCTCAAGTGTGGTCTTCAACATCAACTGGAATTACAGAATTTAGAAGTCACAGAAAATTTTCAGCACATGGTGAAATCAATAGAATGAACGCCATGTGTGAAATCACAGTTTGGGTAACGTCGCAGGTGGCAATGAGCTGAAGTAAAGTGAACAACAACATTTTGATGCATCATATCCGACTTTGATGTTCAAGGACGTACAATGTACAAGATACGCAGGCATACAACATGCACACCTTTTCGGGAATTAGAGGTATGAATAGCACCAAACCAAGGATTAAGAACCCCAAGCAGATGGTCACTACAAGAGTTGTCTCTGTTGCGTCGCTATGGTTGCACACTTTGCAATACTGCCCCTGCAAAGAGAACCTGCACACAAATGTTTATTGGACACTTCAGTGCTATACCATCCAAGCCAAGAGACATTAACCGAATGGAAGCCCATCTGCCTTTATCGACCGAGCGGGCTTATTCATGAACAAACTGTGTGCATCGTGGTCGAGTACATAAAGCTATCACGTGCGAGCTCATCCCAAGGGTACGTGCATTAGCACTTCACTGGAAGAAAGGTCCATCAACAGGCCTATGATGCGCTGGCACTTTCATCATTCAGTTGATTGATAAAGACATTCCCGTATCAAATGCTCACAAGTGTGTTGGTGCCTTATTTTGTAGAAAACAAGCTACACGTAACAGGCAACAGTACATGATTGGAAACAATCTCCTGCTACAGTCTGTTGTGTATGCAGCAGCTGCAATCCGATGTTGAGAAAAAGACAGTAGTGCCTATACATTATTGCAGTGCCGAAATTAATTGGGAGTTAAATTGAATGAGCATGCTACGATGCAGTCTAAAGGAATGGCATCAGTCACCATCTCCAATGAAGTGCGAACATGAAAAAGATCACAGCCATTTCCACTAGCTGTGACGCCACACAAGCAAAGTTGCCTGGCCTGATTCCGCATGATCCAGCTTTCAGCGTCCTCTGGAAGGGTTGAAGGTTCATTGTTCGTGAATTCCCAATGGCGTGAACAAATTAGAGCCATTCGTAGGTTCTACCTGTTTGCAAATAGTGTAATATTCACACAGATATAAAAGAGATACAAAAGCAATGGGCGAATCATGACCCTATTTTGTAGATGATATGCCGTGTATTTGCTGTTCATGTCGGATGTTGAATGGTGAAGACTGAGTTTATTTGGGCAGAATGAATTGCATTTCTTTGCATAAATTGCTTGTGCAGAAGATGGCTTCTGGGCTCTGGGGCTCACATCTGGGCGTAAGTATGGACGGACAATATCCTTGAGAATCCATTGCAATGGTTGAGCATGCAGCTGATTTCCTAGAAGCTTGACAAATTTTGTTGAATATTCATTCAAGTGTCTGACATTCACAGCATAGAGAATTTTGGTATATATTGGATCAAAAAAAGAACCTAGCGCAGGCCTGCTGAAGTGTATTGCTTCTGTATACGTATGCCGCAGAAATGATGCGTTTGAGGAATGCTCATCCCTCTACTTCATCTCCAAAAAACCTTGGAGATGTTAAGCTGATTGGAAAATGAAAAAATGATGGTCTCTGGCCTGACATGTATCCTTCTGTGCGTGATTAATACGGAAATAACCTACCCGTCAGATCATTGGCTGCACAGAATGCCCTCGTGGCCTTCGCGGCATTGTGTGCTTTGGTCATGCGTTTCTTTGAAACAAAGCCCAGGCTTGCATTTGTAGAACGTCTCCTTGGTCAAATCCTTGCGCCAATAATCCTGTTTCCCGATTATCGTATTCAGGTGGCACTCTCCTGTGACACACCACAAACTTGCATGCGTGAAAGGACACGGGGATGTAGGTTCTAGCAGCAAAGCATCCTGTTATCATGCCTGCCACCCAAGCGTGTCCGAACACGTACGTGAAACATTCGGCGTTTATCCTTTGCCCTAACGAAACACGATTCCAATACATGACAATCATGTTGCATCGCATGAACATTTGAAAATCATGAAGGAGTTGTTGATTTTGTAGTTGCGAAGGTAGACCCTCACGAAGTTTCTGTGCCTTTGGCACTAATTTCTTGATGTTGATTGCTGGCGTCCATGCAACCTAACGATGGAATTGCTATGCATATGAGGTACCCTTAGAGCAAAATCTTGCATATACTGTAGAGATGGAAACGTCTGAATACGCTGGATTCTGTTCCAGATGAACAGTCTAATTGATGTACAACAACATAAGGGCAAACACTTGATTTTGGCAAAACAAACGCGCAAATGATGTTGGGTCACAGGAATCGCATTCCAACTGTGAACAAGGGAGAGCGTACCTCCTTCTGGACAGGCTTTGCAAGTGTGGTTGCTTGCCCGGGTACTGGTGTTGGGGTGAACTTCCTGATAGAAATTCTCCTTGCACCAACACTTGGTTCGATCATCCATACGCGTCTCTGCATTTCGGTCGCTGCATAATTGGCAACTGTCTGCCCCTGGAAACTCAGTAATGAAGTTCGCCTTGCACAGCTCGCACTGTGATAAAGAAGA
>NHOP01001164.1:0-11588 GCA_018697155.1 Pyramimonas parkeae | reverse complement strand
TTGTTCAAAAATATTCAAATTTTCGTGCAAAGATTATATATATCTTTTGGAAACAGTTCACTGCTTTCACCTTTTGCATACAACATTTCCAGGACTATGACCTTTCAGCTCAAGATGGTCGAAAATTTTCCACTAGAGTGGACCATATCGTATCTACTGGGCGGTATCATTGATGGCAACCCAGCAAATGAGCAACCTTCAAGGCTTTGAACCTCAAATTATCCCCCACCAAGTACCAAGATACCGTACAAATATCCTGCTTTGATCAAGTATCACCTAAAAAATCCGAGTATGTCCATACCGGACATACTGGAAGCCATACTATTTTTGCGGATGCGCAAATTTCAAAACATGACAGGACACCCTTAAAAACAAATGTGCGAACATGGACGGAAAAAATTGCACACAAAGCATGATAGGAGACATCTGCGTATAGGCAGGTATACAAGGTATACCACATCTCAACACTGAACATCTAGCCATTGTGCACAAACAAAAGTCAACTCCCAAAAATTTGGTGCAGCCAAGAGTGAATGGTGCATTGCGTCCTTACACTTATCGAGTATGCGGCACATCGGAATCACAAAAATTGTTCGTAGCAAAGCAAATGTATGCAGCGGTAAATGGTTTTTTGTAAGGACAACACATGGCTCGCCGCAAGCCCTACAACAAAATCAAAAGGTTATTTTGCTCAGAACACAGGCCAAGTTCATAGTCATCGACCAAAGACAAAGCTTGGATATGCAACATTGCGCACAAATACACACGATTACCTGCAGGCTCTGATAAACAACATGTCTACAGATGTATAGACAGACGCGAAACTTCCCAAAGGGTGGGAGAGTGCAGTAGAATACAAAATCCACACCAAAAATCTCACAAATGGTGGCATCCAAAAACAATAGAAAATAGAATGAGGATCCCAGGAGCTGCAACGTACAATCCGATTCATCACCCAAATCAAATTGAAAAGACAGCTGTCTGTGGAAGCGTGCCAAGCGAACAAGAACATAGCTTCTGTTCATGAAGCAGTAGGCCACTTCAAACTGATGGAAATCTTGGCGAATCCCACAATCTTATCAGGCAATGCACAACATCAGGTACATGGGTGTGCATAGTCAAACACATCGATGAACGTACACGGCTAGACACCGAAGGACGCATATATCAAGTACGAAAAAATTGAGAAGGACTCATTTCCTGAAGGGGATTATGCACCCATACCACATGACGGGACGAATTTCAGAAACCCACATGCAAATCTTGAAAACCTGTACATCAACGCGCGATGCAACATCCTTAAATTCCGATTGAGCCCCTGACACAGAGAAAAAAACCAACAACAGGCAGAGTGCTTACTTGTGTATGAGCCACAAATTGGAAAAAATGAGATCCAGGATTGACAACTGTACCCAAAAGGAGTTTGAAAAATAAGCAGTGCAATTGCTCGACGTGCAACCATCTTGATGGAGGCACATAAGTGTTGATAATAGCAAGAGTGCAGCAGCAGCTCAGAAGACATACCAGTAGGGTTGTGAAATTCCACGATGTTACCTTAACCAACAAGAGTCTTCTCTTTAAAGGCATAGTCTCTAGCACCCCAGAAACACAGCAAGACTGTCATTGTAACTCACCAGTAGGCATTGGCCATTCCGAATTCGAAACAACCACTGAGTCTCCAGGATTCAGCTGCACACGCCCTTTGCCTGGGGAACCACACCGAAATACAGCATATCCACATTACCCAGCACACCCCGAAAAAGTTCGATTGGAAGTGTGCTGCAGGGATTCTTGAAATGAGCTGTTTCAGAAAAGGCTTCATCGTGTTGCAAACTTCATCCAAATTTTCGCGGCGATATCCCGAGTGACTCCAGCACATTCTGCCAGCTTACATCCCAAATGGATTTCAAAGATGTTTTCTTTCCCCTATAGTCAACAATTGCAATCACTTTGGGTGGTGGCTTTTGTTTCTTCTACATGCATGCATTATTGAGCGGGCCATGTACTATCATGTCCGTGCGGGCACCAACGAGCTTGTGTTGAAAATGATGAGGTCGTGTTATGAGAATCCGAGTTATTCTTATGGTGCAGGTGTACAGGTGGCACAAAAACATTGTGTTAAAGACAATGATCCCGTCATGGTGAGGCGCTAATTTACATGATAAATGCCTTGACCCATGCTGGTACTTCTCGCTTTCAATACTATCCCATAGGGTTGTAGAGGAGCAAAACTTTTCGGACGTACAGAGAAGAAGAAAGACCTGATAGAAACATACAACCACTGGTATGGTAGTTGATACAACATTTGATACCTGGTTCATCAGCTGTGCTATGTAATGCCATCAAGCCCCGCCAGCTACAGGCTAAGAGCTAATCTCGCCTTTTCTTAATCAACTACCCAGTAGAACTCAAACAGAATCGCATGCCTCGGTGTCAAGTACAATAACTAATCAGTTCCCGAGTGCTTCTGATATTTTCACTGGAGTATCATCATGCTTAATCGCCACAACAAAACGTACAAGGACCATCCTGCCTTGGCATCTTGAATCCTGCACAAGCCGTTCAACAGCTCCCCAAAACTTTGCCTTTGTTGTGAAAATAAGCTCACCGTCGAACGACGCCCACAGGGAGGCGCGAGTTTCCTGGGGCACCTTCAGCCGCAGGGTCACCGAGTTTGGGAAGACCAGCGGCCGGAAAGATAAGGAATGTGGGCATATGGGGGTGAACAAAATGCATGGTACCTGGAACAGAATATAAACAGAGAGGGGAGGAGGGAGTTTGAACATAGAACATAATAACGCGAAACCTGTCAAAAAGCTTCAGTCTGAAATCGTCAAGATGTTTTTTGTACAACCGGCAGAGGTACTTCTCCTCCCAAAACCCATTCTTTCCATGTACTTTCGAAAAAAAATAGGCATTGAGAGCAGACTACTGGTTCAGCCACTTAACATTCTTTGTGCGGAAGCCAAGCCCCACACATTGTGCATAGTGTTCGGGTGTAGAGGGTGCCATCAAGGGAGATTGCCAGAGAAATTCGACGAAATCAGTTAGCAGATTAATTCATGAAGCAATGATGTGGCCACTCACTTATCGTTACAACCCGGCAGTCACCCCAACTAATGACAAACCCCCCAATGCCATGAACTAAATATTGTAGGCACTGCCCATGCAGATGACTCACCGAAGGCCATGCTGGCCTGGCGGACCATCCTCAATTCGCGAGTGATTGTGACGATATTGATAATGTTGTGAATCCGACATACCCAGGGTGTTGGTTTTGGGCTGGTCCCATTGATTACACGAACAACAAAGCAATAGCTGATATACAACGCTGCTGCATTCGCGTTACTCAGCACATGTCCAAGACGACAAAAACCATCATTTTCTCTCTGACCTGTGCATCTGTAGCGGTAGCAACATCTGTTTGCATGGTAGAAACTTTTTCACCTGAGGGTGAACCATGGACCCTCCCGCTGCAAGAGAGTACGCGGTGGAGCCTGACGGCGTAGACAATATGAGCCCATCGCCTTGCACTTCGGTAATGAAGACGTCGTTGCAATAACACTGCGCACGCAAGAAAAATGCCAAGCTGCCACAACGTCAGCTCGAACAGGATGGCTCGCAACAGCTACACCAAAGAATCATGTAATATCGGTGTCGGGGCTGTCAGCACGCCGGAGCGGTACAGTTGTATAGAGATGCAAGCGGTATGCAACCCAAGCAAGTCGATCGGTGAGATGAAAAAGTTGCTGTTTGTGTATGGTTCGGGTCTTCATTTGAAATGTAGAACCTTCGAAAAAACGCTTGCGCACCACCAGATCGGTCTGTGTGTGAAGGTCCCGGAAACAGCTTGAACGCTTCTGGAAACAAAACCACACTGCTTTAAAGTCGCAACCGGTGAATTCGCGAACAGTTGGGCCTATCGCCCCAGCGAACGTCAAGGCTAGAACACGTCGGTAGAATCTGCATGTTGGAGCTTGCTTCGTGCATGACGAATAATGTGAGAGAACTTTACGTGTATGTATGTCCTCTATGTGAATGTATATTTCTCTACTTGTGGAATTCGGTTTTGTGTGTGCAAATCGAATGCTACAAACGAAGTCCCACCCCACCTCTATCGTACAATCCATGCCCTCTATATGGAAAATCCAGCACATACTACTAACCATGTTGAGATTCTCATGATTGAGCATGTACTTGAAGATTGATACTTCCAAAACAAAAATTTTCTTGACATAATGTTGAATACCCTTTGTTCATCGTGTTGCATGTGTTCCAGAACACTCAAGGGAATGTTCAGAAACCAAAATGCAGCAAACTGACACTTCGTGAAAAACTGTTACACAATCAGTTGGAGCCAAATTTCCATCAAGTATCCTCGAAACTGGGTCTCCCTAACCATGTGCTCAGAATAATGGTAACCCACTGACAAACAAACTACATTTGAGAAGGGGTAGAACAACAATGATAGGATTCCTCCAGGCGCTAGGTAAGTCCATCCAGCACCACTTCATAGTTACAAAGTCTTCGCCGAAAACTCATGGTTCGCATGAAAAAAGGCAAAAATAATTCCAGGCATGAGCCCAGGACAACAACACACTTTGCGGGCGTTCAACTTGAGGCGCACCTTGAGACTGGTAAGGAAGGGCGAGACGCCGCGATCAATTACAACTTCATTCATACAGATGTGCGTTTCGGCGTGTGATCCCTGTAAGCCCGAGTTGGCACCAGAACAATCGAAAACCAAAGCAAGACTCAGTGTTGCATTCAGTTGAAGACTTTCTTGCAGCATAAGTAAAGTGTCTAGGTTTGGTTAGGAATGCCTTACATATTTCACAAATCAAGTATTAAAGATAGAGAGCCGATACAACATCTGAAAAATGCACAACCGCTCTTCACAAAACTCCATCTTAAAAAGCATATCGAACCCGGTTGGGCAATAACAATTGATGAGATCATGCAAAATCCGAAAAGCGCACAGCCGCTCTTCAGAATTTGGGGTTCCTGACCCTAAATCCCATATAAAGAGCATAACAGGCCCTGGCATCAATTCACAAAAGTACTTGTGTGGCTGCCTATCCGTGTGGGCCGGTGGGCAACCAACCCAGTGGGTATTGCATAACCATACAGTGTACACTGCATTCGTGAGATTCTTCAACAGACCCAGTAACTCAAAATCCAAATTCCGACACAAGTTGCGGTGGGTGTGGGCATGCGAAACACTCATGCGTCCAGCCCTGAACTCGCAACTCATGTTGTAATGAGAGCTTGAAAGTCTAATTTATGTACCTGGTTTAGCTTTCGTTACATATCGCCTGTAACCTGTGGGATAATTCGAAATCCTTCGTAGAGCTGGCAATTACGGCACCATCCACTACCCTAAGAACCTGAATTGATACCGGGGCTAAATATTCGCCGTTTCAATATGCCGGTGCCTGTGTAGCCCTTTTGGCTCAGATTTACGAAACCAGGATAAAAAAACGCAAAGCACGTCAATCTTTGCGATTGACTAGGATCCACATGGTTAATGGAGACTGGTGGTACCATGTCTTGACGGGCGCCCTCTGCGTAAAAATCCGTACTCGCCCACTTCAGGTTCAGCTGATGTAAAACAGAGTATGTCACAAAACAATGTTCATCAGGGATTAAAAGGGTTCAATGGGTTGTGCACCTCGCGTTGAGATGGATCTCGACCAGCATTCTTGCGCACTATGCGGCAGTGCAAGCGGTGGCGTAGGGTGAGGGTGAACCCACCGTGCAGGACGCCGTTCAAGCAGCTCTGGAGCATACGGCAAGGACGCACACACAAAAAAAATGAGAAAAAAAAAACAAATGAACCCTCAACTGTCGCCGCAATCGCTGGGGCAAACAGTGTGATCACTAGCCTATCGAATATGACCCCCAAGCCAGCATGGCCTTTGATATATCATCGCCCAAGACAACACCTATACATACCGGGGCATGAACTCTAAGCCAACAATGTTGATGAATTGATGATCACGAACATATAATTCGGGACAGCATACACGAATTATGTTTCAAGTGAGCCAGCGGACTTTTGCCGTAGCCATGCTGCAGATTCCCAGCTTGCAGGTTTCACCGAAACGGATGCTTGATTGGAATATGGTTTTGGAACAAACAGCTGTCATGATGAATGTGCAGGGTATCTGGATGTTCACTCGCAAATCGAGGATAACCCAAGCCAGCATGACCTTTAACATTTATCATACATTAGAAATTAATAGAAAGGCTTTATACCAACCACAGGTTCTCCTACGGTTACCTTGGTACGACTTCATTTCAGTCGCGCTTGTCTTTTCTGATTTGAATAATTGTGTACTCATTTTTTATACCAGAGGTGTAATTATCTAAGCCTGAAGTAAAAAATGCTGCCAAATCTTTTGCAGAGGCGGTACCTACCCATGACAGGGTTCAAAGTCAGGCTTGTTGAGAAGCAAGCTGACACCATACTACAAAAATCACCTGACATGCTCGAACAAGTAAGCATTGTTTCAACAACCTCCCGCGAAACAATCCACCGTTCTACCTACTGTGCTGAACATGGGCAACAAGCATCATACAAACTCATCATACATAAGAGGCACGGCATTCATTCGTGAACACAACCGGTAGGATTGTACATCGATCAATGCAAACACACAAGGCAGTGTGGTCTGTTGTGATAATCATCGGCCAGGGCAATGGTACATGCATGTTGGGCTGGATATCAAGGAATTCAAAAGAGCCGCCGCCCGAACAAGTAGCCAACTGGCATGGGCACGTGAAAAAGTTCTTCAGCTGGCTGATAAAACATGCATGCTGTCCTTGAACAAACGTCGGAATGATTGTCTCCAGATGTACAGTTGGGCAAAACCAAATAAGAGACACTCCCCAAGCTGGGCGAGCCTTGATCATCAGCAATTGTTTTCCGAGCTGCACATCACCAACCCCCCCCTAGAATTCCGAGCAAACAAGAAGAAGACAATCTCTGACATTTGATTGAGCACTAGGGCAAGCTGAAGAGCTCAGAACACGCTGGGCAGAGCAGTGTGACAAGACAACCACCTGTTTTGAAACTTCAAACCAAAGACTCATGTTTCAACAGTACAAGAGTAGTTTTTCATGCATTTACTTAGCAGGATCAGTCCGACACAGAAATCAAGCAAGCAAGTGCATACCCAACCGCACGGTGTTCTCTGCTCTCCTCAGATCCTCAAGCGGAGATAAAATGCTTGGTAGTTTGCATCACAACCATTCAAAGCAGCGAAAATGCACGTGGTTGTGAGCTCGCGTACATGAACTGTTGAACCTCGAGCTTGATCGGAGTACATTTGAACTTCCAATGATCCAACTGTGAAAATTGAAACAGATGATGCACGGAACAATCAGGTGATTGTCACTTGAACGCTTCATGGTGCTCGAAAATCGGCCCAACCTTCCGCAATGTTATTGCAAGTTTCCAGGAGCAAAAGCACATCAAGTCTCGTTGTGTGCTTTTGTGCTCTGCAAATCTTGCAGACAGGCAGAAGCCGAGTGTGCGCAGTCTTCATCTGACGTCTGATGCAGAATGTATGGTATGTAGCAGAACTCATATGGTATGTAGTACAAAGCATATGGTACATACAACGTGGTACATACGACATAGTACATATTTTATGGCACAGGGAAAATGGTACATTGCACACGGTTCATGCTGCAAGATACATGATACTACACGGCACACGGTTTGCAGTAGTATACGCCATACTATACATGGTATGTGGTACACAATGCATTATACACAGTACATGATGAACTGTACACAGTACACGGTACACAGTACATGCAACACTGCACATGGCGCGCAGACCAACATACCTCAAAGAAGATGGAACATCGTACATAGCACATGGCACACTTTCCACGGCACAAAGCACAACCGACATCGTAAAAAAGTTCGCAGCACATAGCACGCGGCACACACGCATATTCCGCCGCCTACATCTCTCCATCTCTCACTTCACTCAATCTCGTACCTTGAGGTGAGTTGCGGGAAGCGGCGTCATGAACCCGAGGCTGCCCAGCGCCAGAGCCACCACGGGAGGCATGGCCACTTCTCCCAGCAGGGAGGACGCCCATAGCACAGTACCGTCTCCGCCCAGCGTAACGATGAGATCCAGGTTGCACACCACCTCCGCCGGGGGTGGGGATGCCTTTGCGCCCGTATCGTCTGCCTCATCCCACGTCTGCAGCAGCGCCGTCTCCGTGGGCAGCTCGCGCTTTGTTGCGGGCTCCACGTATACCCGCAAACCTTGGTCCCGCACCAGGAACGCCACCACCTGAAAGGAAAACGCGAATTTTCAAACGTTAACGAGCGGCCCGGCTGCGGTGGGTTTTCTCGAGAGAATTCTTGAGAAACTCCAACCGCGATGCAGGTGCGCACGCAACACGACGTTGGCGCGGGATGACGTGTGTGCCGGGGCTCTGAATTTTTGTATTCAAGGAAAACTGCGACAATGTACAAGAGGCGTGTACACCCTAATTCCTAGCGCACACCCACAGAATTCCCTGGAGTCGTGAATTCATGCCTAAAGATCAAGAAATAGGCCCGAAGTTGCTGCGATAATCTTTCGCGACCTGTGTGACTCAACCCTACGCATGTCGATCGTCGCGACCCACGCACGATGGAGTTGTATGGGTCGCTATTGTGAACCAACACCTAAGCTGTGCATACATTGTTGTAGCCACTAGTGGCGTAGCGCGCTGCACTCTGGTAAATGCGCCGCAGGTCTAGCCCTGACTGGAGGCATTTGCCTGGGGATCAGACGAAGATTGCCCGTAACAGGCAGTGCTTAGCTTGGGAATGGAAACATACTATAGATCATAGTATATATCTTGAACTATAGACTATATCCTTGGACTATAGATGATGTGTCTTCCCTTTGGTACAATGTGTGCCAAGGGGAAGACTCATAATCTATAGCATATCTGAAGCAGCAACATGGACGTACATCCGCGGATATACATATATGAGGACATGACCCTCACCACAAGGGCGGGGAGCCATGTCAACTGAAACACACGCTAAGTTCTATCGTTGCACGAGATCACCTTCGAAATTCGTTGCAAAAGGTAACCTTCCTAACAGCGTACATATATGGTATTGTCGATGGCAGTGTTATAGTGCTTATTGATACATCACTTCAAGGCGGCAAAGAAGACATGTACGTTGTCATATTGCCACCTGCACAAAAAGGTCTCAGAGAGAAACGTTGCTGCTGTCGCGCAAATCAAAACACAAACAAGCGCAGCCGGTTTGAGGTGGGCTGTTGGAGGGAAGCGGCAGGGTGCAGACCAGACGATAGGTGTGTGTTATGTCTGTACCCGGTGGGCCACGTCAGCGCCGTCCTGGGACAACAAATGTACCTTGTTGGAGGAGGAGCCGGGTGCCTTGCGATAGAGGAAATACCACGCCTCAACCTGATCAAGATCGACGAGAACATCATCAAGTGGGAGGTGGGGCATGTGCATTTAAAAACACAGTCCTCATGTTAACTCCATTCCATTTGGCCACATGCGGCCCTGATATCAGAGCTTCCTGATATCAAAAAGCTCCGACGAGACTGGCAAGATGGCTTCTTGCGGATTACGCGCTACGCGTTCTTCACCTGCTGCACAAGAAAGTTTTACAGCAGCGGTAGCAAGCGCGCGACTCAGCTGATACGGCTGAATCATATGAGTTATAGCTGATACGATTCCCAACAAGCAGGCAAGAATCCACCCGGCATGCCTGTACACATACACTGTACACCAGTTCCAACAAAACCAGCACAGGGGTATATGTCGCACCTGCTTCAGAGCATGCACAAGGGCTTCCCCTCCTCCCGGCTTGGCCACAATCAACACAGTCTTGGGAGGCTCGTTCCAATGCAGTTCGAGAGCTGGGCATAGCTCCGCAAGAGACCCGACCTTGTCCCCGTCGGCTGTGTGCAAGCAATTGCGCAGGCGCTCAACCCCCTGTGCCCAACACTCGCACCCGCCTTCCTAGTTCAGGTAAAAGCGGATGAGTTGCAAGCTGGCCAACTGGCAGGGGGTGCGCGCTGCGTGGAAGAAGGCACTGGGAGAAAAAGGCGGTTTGTCGAACAAATCACAGGGTGACCATGTGCCAAGAAAGAAAGAATAACCAAGAGATTCAGTGACGCAGCAAACTGAAGCCGGAAGCAGAAACAGATGCTAAGGTCGAAACAAATATGTCCATCCTAAAGTCCCCGCTGTATCAGGCCACTTACAGGAGCAGTCCCAAAATAACAGCAAAAATGATGATGATGATAATATAATCACAACAATGAAAACACTAATGATACTGATAATGAGAATAATAATAATCAATATCATCATTGTATTATTTTCATCATCATTATCATCATTATTATCATTATCATTATTATTCTCATTATTATTGTTATCATCATTATGATTATTATGATTATTATCATTATCATTATGATTATTATTATAGAACCCAACGCACATAAGGGGTAGTTCAAGGCTATTCTCCAGCCACGGGTGTTGTCCCTGCCTGTTGCAAGGCACGGCGTATTCACACCAGAAGATGTAAACCAAGAACGCAGCACTGTCCCATTGAGGCAGTTCAGCAGGATCAATGCATTTGAGATTTCATCAGAGGGCGAGGCTGGCAAGTACAATGAGGTGCCGAAAGCCCATCTCTTGCACTGCTACAGCGCCAGCGGTTCAATGACACATGGCTCGTGGGTGCAAGGGCAATGAGAAAAGACAAGACTCCACAAGAAACAGAGAGCTCAAGAGGCAAGACAAATTAAAAAATGAACCCCAAGGTTAAGTGAACCGCGCGCTAAGTTCTGTCGTTGCACAAGGTAACTTTCGAAATCCGCGTACTGTGTGAACACACAGATTGCGCGGTCCAAGTGGTACGTATCTCGCCATCCACATCAAGACAGTGCTGATCCGTGATAAGATGTGAACCAAACTCCTAGTCTGTATCATATAGAGTCGGTTGCCGGCGTGTGAGCTCTGCTTGCTGACGCGTCTCCGGGGATTTGTCTGCGGTGGTAGCCGAGCATGTCTGCCCCAGCTCTTGGATGAAAAATCAGTGTTCAAAACTCTGGAACAACCAGTTTTCCTGGTTGTGCGGACCAATCCTCCTTGTGCGGAGGGTTCATTCTTATGCATTATTCATTGTTCTGGTGGTTTAGGCGGTTGGTATGATCACTCGCTAATCGAAGTGTTCACAATCGATAAACGCGCAAGAAAACATATAAAGAGCAAATGAAAACATTCTTGCGAAATACTAAACACAATCCCTTAATGGTGTATACATATACATATACGTCGCGTCGTACCGCCTCACCCCCATTGCCCGTCTCCCCCACCGCCACGCCTCCCTCCTCCATCACAAACACCCCCGCGCCCGGCTCCGAAGACGCCGAATCCCTTGCGGGGGACAGCACCGCCCCTATCTCCTCTACGCTGCTTGCACGGGAGACGCTGTAGGAGTTGGGCGGGTGGAGCTGCTGCTGCTCCAGCCTGTTGAGGGGCACGCGGGATGGGCGGCGGCGACGAATCCCCCC
>NHOP01001163.1:0-11588 GCA_018697155.1 Pyramimonas parkeae | reverse complement strand
AGACGTGTTGACCTGTAAACCATGCAGAAAAGCTTGTTGAAGGTTGGTCGTATTTCTGTGTTCAAGTGGAGAACTGTACGGCGCAGACTTCCACCAAGCGCTCGCCATGACCTCCTCCTGAAATGGATGTTGGTTGGTTTCTTCTAAGCCGCTTCTGCGTGACGTGGACGCTCGCTCCTCTACGGGTGCAGGCGGGCTGTACTCGCTGCTGCAGGAGGTGTCGGAGGAGGCGGTGCACGTCACGCTGGGGAGCGTGGCGGCGGTGGTGCGCGCGCACGGCCCCACCGCCGCCGACATGGAGCCTTCCCTTGCTCCCGCGCTCCTGCATGTGTGGGCCCGCTTCGTGACCGACCCCCTCGTCTCCCAGGACGCCGTGGACGCCCTTGCCGCCTTTGCCGCGCACCCGCAGTGCCTCCCGCAGGTGGTGGCTTGAATGCGGCTATGTGACCGGCGTGCGCTGTAGGCATGGTGCGGTGTAATTCTGAGGCTGCTTCGGCACACTCGTTGGTGGCTGGCTTTGTAGATGTAGCTCTTTTTCCTGGCGGATAGGGTGCAAACCATGAAATTGTAGGATAATTGAATCCCTTTGAAGCAGCCAGATGATTCTGACGATGGATTCGGCGGTTGTGGCGACCCCTCGCCGACTGTCCTTCTGGCTCCTAATTAGTCACTGGCCAAGGCATTCACCATTTACTCCTGGATTTGAACAGATGTGTATGGTATAGCGCCAGGATTTTGCCTACTGAGCTATTTGTTTTGGGATAGTAAAATACCCACACGAGTGAACCTCACTCACGATCTCCCAAAATGGCTTGGAGGATGTTGGAGCTGACTTCTGAACCCTTATAGGGCAAAGTGTGGTGAACCAGCGTGTGCTTCGACCTAGCGCGCATTACAAGAGCGGAGGTCAATGGACTGATCTTGAAGCAGATGCGCCAAGATGTTATTGCGCACGCCTGTGCACCGCCGGCATCTCACTCCCGTGTTTTTTGATTGGCGATATCCACGCCCTCACACTTGTTTCTTGTTGCATTTCTAGTCCTTTGACTCACCATTGCGCGAGAGTAGTGTTCAGAGTTTCCTTAGTTATCTTTGATTTTCGTAGTGCGCCGTATGGTTTGTTTCCCAGCTCTGGCTTGGTTGGTAAATCGACAAAAGCTTCAATCCCCATTGTGATTCTGGTTCGGCCCAAGGGACTGGTTCACTGTTTGCCTGTGGTGGGCTGGAAGGCATTGGTAAAGCCGAGAAGAAACAGCAGTACATTTTGTCCACAATTACCAAGCTAGTGATCCGTGCTGGGTAACAGGCATCAACATTGGACATTTCAGTAGTGCCCACTTGCCACTATGAATGCACACATCTTCCCATGACAAAGACGTTATTCAAGTGCAACGAATACACCAGGAAGAGTCCCTAGGTGTGATACCCTGAATTTAACCCACTTGGCTTCTAGGTGCTGATTCTTTGGGCATTCAGGCTGTATATATGCAAGTACGATCCCCAATCAAAATGTCACTTGCCCTCGCGTTGTCAGTTTATTTTGATGTGCGCATGTGTGTCATACGGGCTTGCAAAGTACCTGTTTGCTGCGCTCTCATCTGGGGAGGTTGTCGTGAGCGCGCAGCTGATTGGCCGAACGCTGCCCGCCATTGCTGCCATTCTAGCTGCCCCTTTGAGACACTCCGCAGCGTTGGTGGAAGGCGCCCTCGACCTGGTGGTGGTGCTGCTCAAGAAGGCGCCCGTGGAGCAGGTGAAGCAATCGCCAAACAACATGTTTGCAATATCGAGCCAGCCTGGTGCACGGAATGTTGTTGAAGCACCCCGGTATCTTCCACCCAGGCTATGTCGAATGGTAGAGCAAGAATTCCATCTCCCACAAGGAGCAGGCTATAACCCTGGTTTGGGACAGTACATCATTGCCAATGATTTATCCTCATTTGTGTTTGCTGGTGGGACATCCTCAGTATATTTACATGGCTGTGCCCATCACTTGACATTTCGAAATGGAGGCATACGTTATCACCAATTTAACCACTTGACAGCCTTGTCAAGTGGAGGCAGCTGTGGCCAGTATGTTTAAACTCTCCACCTCAAGGACTAGGATCAAGCACCGTTCCATTTGCCCAAACAAGCTGCTGGTGATGGAAAAGGTCCTGTAATGGGCGTACGCATATGTTGTGGACTTGCTGGTTTAGGGATGTCACTGCACAAGTAGGTACCAATCCTTGCCCACCAATTGTCAGGCAACAATATTGCTCATGAATGCGAACATTGGGTGAAGCAGACGGTGGCAGATTGTTGTGGCTTGGGTGTGCCATGATCCGCAGAGCATCGGAATAGGGACTGTGGATTCCATCATAGACTTTCTGGTGGATTGTGCTCAAGAGACTTTGTACAGAATGAAGTCCCTTCAAAATATTGACAAATTACATGCATGCAGTGTATGTCATTTAACAGACAAAGGCGCTGGTGTAGGATCAATTCTGCCTAGTGCCTCCCTTGTTGGAGACTCGCTATTTGATCAGCATCGGCGCCTTGGAATTCGAGCAACCTGTGGTCTCTGTCATGCACGTGCTCCGATGTCTTATCTTGGGCGGTTGTATTCACTTTTCTCCACAAGAAACGCAAAATGCCTGTATATGTACCTGGTTGCCACTGCCTACGGACAGGGTCCGTGAATCTCAGTGCGTCTTGGAAGTGCAGGTTCAAGCCGCTCACTCCGCCATCTACCAACAAGTTTTGGTAAGTCAGAGTGCGCACCGCTTGCGAATGCGTAGGATTGTGCTGTCTGGTGTGAAATCCATGTATTATGCCCACCTGGTTTAATTTGCATGCTTGGTTCTTCATGTGAACCTATTCATCACTTTGCATAT
The DNA here is from genome assembly GCA_018697155.1 of Pyramimonas parkeae. Taxonomy (NCBI): domain Eukaryota; kingdom Viridiplantae; phylum Chlorophyta; class Pyramimonadophyceae; order Pyramimonadales; family Pyramimonadaceae; genus Pyramimonas; species Pyramimonas parkeae. The sequence continues at coordinate 8,715 of NHOP01001163.1, read as the reverse complement.
TCGCAGATCTGTCTACCACAAGAAACTGTATGCGCCTAAGATGTTGAACTGTTTTGAAACAATGTTAGCAATTGACTGGACATTCAGGTCTGGGCTATATTGGTGCCTTTTCGGTCGTTGACATCCACAGACAACTGATTGCATCAACTGTGGAGACTGGGTGTTCCTCACGACATGTACACTTCAAAGATCCACCGGCTATTCCTCGTGACCTCAAAGTGAGCATGCATGCTCCGTAACCTGCAAAACTTAGACTGCTGGTTTGCTTGCACCTACAAACAAAGCAATATCGTGTTTGGTATTATGCCAAGCAGGCTCTGGGCCACGAATCCGAGGAGAACGGCGTGCTGCAGAGCGTCACCCAGGTGCTGCGTGTACTAATCAAAGCGGCTGGGGAGGCTGTTTTGAGCTGGGGCCCACATGCTTCCCCGCAGGAAAATATGGGGCTTCTGCTGGGAGTGACGTCCAGACTTTTGGGACCTGCAGTAGATGACTCCGCCGCACTGAATGTGGGTGGCTTGCTGCGCACACTGCTTCGCACGCTACCCAATCACATGAACCCGTTGCTTTCACAAATTGCCTCTGCTCTGGTGAGTCCCAGCAGTCATCTGAAATATAGTTTGACCTGCTGAAGAAGACTGAGGGTGTTGTGTCTGTCCCTTGAAGAGTGGTGGTCATCATATTGTAGGTACATGGATTTCCAGAGTACAGACGATTATTTGCTGTGCGGTGCAAGTCGGAGGTGACGAAACATTTGGTCGGACAAGAAACGCGCTCGAGGCTTCCTTTGAAGCATGCTTGCGGTGTGTGTTGTGCAGGTGGCGAGACTCCACAGCGCGACGGTGCCGCTGTTGAAGTTGTCGCTCCTGCTGGTCTTTGCAAGCATGAGCCATCTCTCAGCCTCTGGGTTACTGCAGTGCTTGAAGGAACTACCCCCCCCTCAAGGATGCGGGCAAGCAAGTGCACTGGCATTCGTGATGGCCCAGTGGACGCATTGGCAGCCGGATGTGCAGGCATGCGACACTCACAATCGCGCAATGCCCGGGACGAAAGCAATGAGCTATGTCTAGATGGAACCCAATCAGGAAACCTGCACGATGACTCTGCAATACCCTGCACACTGAGAAGTTGGAACCATGAGACCATGGTGAAGTAATGGGTTGACTGTGGAAGCCAAGCAGGAAGGGAATACTGGTGATGCATTATTTGCCACGGGCATTTGTGGCCGTAAACCATGAAAACATCCCGCACAGGGAGATTCGAAGCTGGCGTCTCCCACACTAAGAGTGCTGCGCATGCAAGTTTGAGAGGTGTGGGAGCTCACCAGTAGTACAGGGTTAATCTGTTTTGGCAAATCTCAAAGCGTTCTGCGCAGAAGTGTGGGACTTTGACCATTTTCGCTACGGTCGGGGCTGTGTGTTTGCTCAGGGTGCGTATGAGATCAAGTTGTCCACCACGGGCCTAGCCTTGTTGCTGGCCACGGGGGACCCGGCTCTTGGGCAGGTGACGGTGCAAGGAGCGCCTGTTGTGGACGCGAGCCAGGGCATTGTCACGCGTTCGCGTGCCAAGACCGCAGGGCCACCCAAGTTCACCACTGTCAGCCTGCCCAACAAGATCTTCTCGCTGCTTGCGGATGCGCTACTAGAGCAACTCGAACAGGTGTCCCCTTCTTGTCCAAGATTCCATTCTGGGAAAGCTTGTGGTTCCATTACACTGTGACCGGGTTGTTGAAGGAGTTGTAGTAGCTGCCAGCGCATGGGCATTGACTGAGGATGCCACATATAAGCAGTGACACATGGCAGCGCACATTTTATGCTCCTGCTCAACTATCTATCTTATCGGTGACGCAATTCCTGTAACTTAGGTTGCAAATCTCACTTACTAGGAAACTCACCACTTAATTTGTGGCATTACCTTGTAATACAGGCATTACCGTTTTGAATCGGGTAGGAAGCCAATGCCACTGGGTCACGCGACAAGTTCCTCAACTGCACAAGGCAGCTCTTCAATTCAGCGTGCATTATCAACGAATACGGCGTGGAATTCAATCATCCCAATTGGAATAGCTTGCTCATCTTTGCACATCCATATGATGTGAACATGACGTTTGTTTTGTACACAGTCAAAACACTGTGTGAAAGCTCTATTTTATGATACACGTTTGAGATTTTCAGTTGAGCAGAAGTATCCAAACCTGTGGTCTCCATCATGTTTGATTGTGAAGCTGTTATGCATATGCATATGCAAAAAAGATTATTGATCAATATTCAAAATCGTATGCGCATATGCACACAAACAAAGTCGAGATCTCATCTCAAACTACTGTGACAGCGTAAGTGAAGATCGTGCCCCCACTCCCGCTACTCGTCGCTGTTGGTTCTGCACATAGAGTGGAGTGCATATCGGTTTGTATACCTTCCTTGTGGGGCTGAGAGCCTCCAGATCTACCACGAATAATGCATGTGTGTACACTGGTCACTGTTCAAGTTTACCAACTGGTCTTTGTGCAACAAGCCGCGTGACAACTTCTACACCCGCATGATGCATTAGAGTGCGATTTGCTGGACGATGGCAAAGATTGCAGAGCATGTGGTTGTTTGTGTCGGCCTATTCATCTGCGCCAATAACGCATTGCCGGAGGATCTGTGCTTCAAAGCACAATTGTGTTGTTGATTGCAGCAAAGAGGGGTGAACTTGGACGATGAGTGGGAGTCAGAGAGGGATGAAGACGATGCTTTCGGGGAGGAGCTGTGGTCCGCAGGAGGCGACGGACATGACGACATGCTGTCTTTGTTGTTATCCAGCAAGACTTTGGAAGATGCCATGGAAGATGTTGACGAAGATCTGGATGCAAGCTCAGACCCCATCAATCAGGTTTCCTCTCGCATTGTCAAGTATTTGGCGTTTACAGGTTAGGTTGAGGATGGTGATTAGGTATTTGACAGCAGACTGGTTGGCTTTGTGTCAAGCTAGAATTGTGGCAGATCCACCTAGCGTGCACGATTTTGTGTTTTTGCTAGCATTTTTTTGTGTTTGCTGAATGTGAAGCTTCGCTGTGAACTAAAGTACCTAGAGAGGATTTTCTGAATATTTTCTGTCAACTTGGGATGAGAGCAGACAGATCTAGTGAACTACTTGGGCAACTATGTAAAAGCGTTTGCAGCGCAAGATGCTGCTGCCTTCCAAAACTGTGTTCAGGTAAACCTTGTGAACAGTGTTAAAAGTGGAATATGAGGATTGCGAGAGCAAGCAAAATATCATCTGCTCCGTTATCAAGTCCCCACTTTCTGCCATTTCAACGATCGTAAACACCAATGAGTTGAGTATGTGGTGATATCAATTGCGCAAGCGTGTTTGCTGCAATTTGTGTGCATGCACATGTTGATATGATGTCAATAGCAGTGTGTCTTGGGTCAGAAGGTATCTTTTCGTATTTGTTGTAAGGGTGAAAATGAGATGAGATTAGAAAGTGCTTTATTGGCAGGAGGATCATTTGCGCATATTTGCTGTATCTACTTACTCTCTGATTTGTATTGCTTTCTCCACAGGCATTGAACATAAAGCAATCTGAGGCAGTGCACAAGATGCTTATAGCATGATGTGCATTGCTTGATGACGAAGCTGGAACATCGAAGAACAGGCGGATTTGAAGTACATGAATAGAGAAGGTGAACAATGTGTACCATTGCTCATGTTCAATCTTGTAGTATCAATTTCAGGATAGGTAGAAAGTTGGTATTATTATCCATGATCATAGTTAAGTCACAGCTGTCACAACAATCCGAGCTTCAACTGTCTCGTAAGAAAGCACCCTCTCCCTGGATATTGAGCAAGATGCGTTCATCATGGATGCCATCCCCAAGTCTTTCCAAGTGTGTTTTGCACATGGTAAGAATAAATATGTGGTCGTAATGCGGCTTGTTTGTATAGGATATTGCAGATTCCGCATGAAAAAAAAACTTTTGAACCACACGTATAACGCGTGATTGATTAGGTGGGTATACCCCACCATCCACGGGCGCTACGTCTATTTCTAGCGTGCGCCGAGGCAAATGTTCCACGAAAGTACCAACGAGGTTTGACGACTGCCGTTACCAGAGTACTAATTTGGCGCAATATGCCCCAGTATCCGTGAACGAAGACAGCCGTGCAAATTCACGTTGCTACGGTCGGGAACGCATGAACAGTTACTACTGTTATACGTTTAGTTTGATGCCACAGAATGTACAGCATAGGATGTACAACAAAACTGTGTCTCGGAGCAATGACAATCCGCTTCCATGTCTATAGCTGTGATACGCCCTACAGATGCAAACAGGGCATCAGTGGGGTGAATTGCAGCTCTCTCTACCACCGAGACAGCGCTTTGGGGCGAGACACTACGGAAAATAGCCAATTGAAGGACCAGGACATGGTTTACCCTGTAGGAGGGAAAGTGACAGCATTGCGTGCATAGGTATCATCCATGCATGACCCCTATTTCAAGTCGAGCGAGCTTGGGTCCGTCGATTTGGCAAGTGCATTTACCACCCTCAAGTCGGCGATGTCTCTCCGCTACATCCTACACCTGCCCACCTCCGTGTGAAGCCATGACATGTGAATTACCACACATTGTGTGCAACAATCAATGTGATGTCCATACTTGTACTCAAAACTTTGAACATCGAAGGTGAGCGAAAAGAAACTCTTCCCTGCGGTGGAAGCGGCGAACCAGTAAAGGGTACATTAACATGCAAGATTTCCACATTCCTGATATTAGTTGTAAATCATTGATTCATTGAATTCGTGCGCTTGGCGGAGTACATGCATCTCCAGTGAAAACATGACTCGTTAATTCACAACACAGGAGAGAATAGGGAAACTGTGTGAATGTATTCTTTGTACTAGAGGGTCCGTCAACACGCTAGAGATGCGGTGATCCATTATCGCACCATTTGAAGATATGCATTGACTCTAGTAATGTAACTTCTACTGATTTCTTCTACTCCGTTTACCCCGGCGATTGAGTCGCAGATCCTTCATATTATGTCACATGTAAATCAACTCTTCAGCTGCTCATCTCAAAAAACATGCTCAGATAGCCTAAGTTAACATTCTGGTGTCAATAGCAGTGATTATTTCGTGTGATGACATCCTGTGACAATATTGTCACTACGATCTATGTTTGTTTGGCCTGGGCAAGATACGGTAAGGGAGACTTTGTAAATTGCATGTGCTGCACCCTGTCCAGAGTCTTGGTCAATATGTCTGCAATGTTCCTGTCCGCACTGACATGTTCCAGTATGAATAGTCGCTTGGCGGTATAAGCCCTTATCATGTGACGATGAGGCTCTATATGTTTGGATCGTTTGTTCACCGGGTTGGGTGCTATGAAGATTGTTCATAGATGTTTATTGCAGATCAATGGGGTCCGGTAACTAGTATGAACTTGCACCGAAAGTAATCGGATGAAGCCGTCCTTGAAGGTATCGGACACCGCGATAAATCCCAATTCAATAAAATTGCGTTACCAGTGTGTGACTTATTAGACATATCATAACAGCATATGGTCCACTGAGAACAAGAGTACATATCGATTCACAGCCTATTTCACCCTGCGTACAGTGCCCTCCTTCTGTTCTGAAGATGAGGCGGTGTCCCAGCATGGCTGCCTCATACACTCTTGCATCTCTGTAGCATTGATGACAACCAACACACATTCATGACAAGACCATGCGGAAGCACGGTCGACGCTGCACTTTTGGCCGCCTAATGTACCTACCCAACCCAATCCGGTCCCTTCGACCGGCGAGCTGCTTTCAGGGTTGCCTTCTTGGAGAGCGTTTTCGCGGCGTGAGGTGACATAATGCGCAACATGGTTCACTCCAAACTTTGACCAACTGATTCTCTGGTATCCTGGTGGTATAGCAAGTAACACCCATCCCGTCAGCCGTGAAATAGTAATTCGAAGCCCCATCGGCTTTTTGCAAAGGATCTTCCCTTTTGCACGTTGGGCCTTGACCATTCAAATAGATCCGCCTTGCGGTTTTCTTATGTTGTCACGTTTATGTGGATGTTCAAGCCTACTTGCAATGGCGTTGCATACGTTGTGTAAGCAACAGTGGCCCAACATCGTCTCATGAACAATTCCAACACAAGCTCATCAATATGAGCCCCATCAGGCCCACATGCAAGCTTGTGACGAATACATGACTTCCAACGATCTCTATGTGATCTTGCACCAAACACGAAATCGACGTTGCAACCTGACCACCGACTGCACACGATCGTAAAATATTCGGCATTTTCACCAGGTTGCCGACAAAATCACAATTGACATTTTTTTCACCAACGACAATCTAGGACTTCAGCGACTTTCTTGACACCTGATGAACTGTAACGAAATTCATCTTTGGCTTTCCTTACATCATTTGGCAGGTACATCCGGCCTTCTCATCAATCATCCTTCGATTTGGCACAATTCAAGGTCATAGGATAAATAACGTTGTGATCGTAACATCTTCGAATGGATGGTATAGCGTGAACCGTTGGATGAGGAGGGGATCTACCCCGATCTATTCTGTTCATACGCGGAGGTCCACATGATGTTTGTCGATCATTAGTCACAAGATCTGGCGTGCGCTGGCTACATCGGAGTATTCGTCAATATTCACGAAAATCTAGGTACCGCATACGCAAGCAGATCACTGATGATGGTTTGATCATCCCATGTGCGGATATAATCGGACAAGAGCTGCAACAATAATTGGATAACCGATAATATCGAATTCATGAGACCCTTTAGAGAGAGCAGAAGCGACCAGTGTTCGCAGTGAGCTACGTTCACCCCACGAATACCATCCTTGTGATTCAACTACAGTAACTGCTCGCGTGACCTCTTGTCTTGGCGTAGTTGATTGCTTGAACACAAGCAGTGGAAGGTGTTCTCGCATATCACTTGAAGCGTCAACTGCAACTCGAGCGTAGTTTGAGTACCTGCTATACCGAAGAAGGGCAGCTAATGGGGATCAATATAAGCATCGCTTAAGAAGAGATGCCTTCTACCACATGAATTATGACAAGTACGAGAGCTACGACGACACAACAATTGTATTCAGTGAATGCTACATCGAAATGTTGCAGTTCAGAGATTGGCATACACCCTTTGCAAACGATGTATCATCTTCATGACCACAGCCAGACTTTGAGCGACTCTCATCCGTACATCCAACTTCTTAGAACGAGACTACGACAATAATTCAGCATAATCATTTTTTTGTTGTAGGTTTGTACATGATCAACACCGACTTGTGAACATGAACAAAATCGGCGATGATCTAGATTTAGCTTCCGAAAATCGACAATTCAATGTTTCTTTTCTGCTTGAGATGGTTGGACTGCGACAACATTACGCCACCGGCTAGGTCTACAATGACATTCTAAAATTTGCAGCCATAGTTTTGCCATCTGGCTGCAAATGCGCGCATCGTCCGTACGACCGCATGCAGACTATTGCAAAGACTTACTGAAGCACCACAACGAGCCGATAGCGTCATTTTCCTGGGAATAGTCTATGACGATACCCAGTAGTTGCAATGGAAGAAGGATCACAGAAACAAGGATAGCAATAGACTGACACTATATCACATGTCATCATTAGTATTATTTGTGCCGCCGCCAGTACATGGGGCTGTACTAGGCCGATTGTACTCACTCCAAGTATACACTGTAACATGCATTCGAATGTTCTGAGAACACCTTCCCTTCCACATCTCAATCCTCCTTCATATGCGGGTACTTCAAGATTATGATTATCACCATGATAATGATAATGAGCTTAACAATATTCACAATACTATTAAAGAACCCTCTACACACGGAGGGTTGGTTTGGGATTCGCAGAAGCACGCCCTGTCGCCCATTCTGATACCACCAAATACGAATTATCACAAGCTAGGCGCTTTATACGCTACCAATGCACATATCTTATCGACATACTCCGTGGTTGGATATGATTGGTGATATCTAGTATGAGTCGGTTAGCGTACTCCGTACAGATCGTACATCTTGGGTGTGTAAAGGCATTTGATCGCGCCCATTGCGGCGCGAAAAAGACTCGAAGTCCCCTTAAAGCTGGAAGATCGCCTATATTCAACGAACATGGTTGCGAATAGATGGCATTATGGCTCGGAACCATCGCGAGAGTCGCGTGACGGCCAAGGCCATATTCCACTGCCGACACCGGTTACTGAGCAAAATTAGATTGCTGTGCTGGGACGTATGAGAAGTGCGTCGACGAGAGCGCCGATCGGTAGAAGATAAAACGTGTTAAACACTTGATGCTCAGGGCAAAGCATCAATTCCTTGGAGGATTTCATCACAACATGCCTTGACACACAGCAGAGGCTTTGGATGAAAGCATTAAGATCATCATGCAAACTGCTGTGCACGAAGAGGCGAAGAGATTGGCGATGCAAGGTGCAGATCCAGGATCAATCCTTACGACGTTTGACAGAATATTAACGGAAGACGTAGCTACGGATACGGGAAAGGACATAAATGTACGACAACCTAATCTCCGAGAAATGTCTAAACATGCTATGTGCAGTTCGGTTCTCAGTTGTCCAGTTGAGATAACTCATTGCCTTGGTTGGCTAAAAACGCGAACAGAATGAGGACGGCTGCGCTGCATGTATTAGTGCCTGATAAGTTCTTAAGACTGAACTTTCAAGACCG
>NHOP01001162.1:0-11592 GCA_018697155.1 Pyramimonas parkeae | reverse complement strand
AGTGCACTTCAGACAGATTTGCAGCGAGCACTGACAATTCCAGCGCAGCTCCGGTCTATCGCAAGTCCAAGCATAGGCGATTCTCAACACCCATTCCAAAGAATACTTCTGCACCATGTCACTTGCACAGCAACAGCAACATGACAGTCAAGGTGCATGGGCAAACATGACACTTATCAACACCAACATTGGGATAGGCATCCCAAATGACTCAATTTGAAGAGTGTTTGATTATTTTAGTAGGGTTGTTGGTTTGAACCTTCACATTTTGTGAAGGTTCTCCCTTACGCAATTGTTCATAAATCGCCACGCTGGCTGCCTGATCAGACCAGATCAATAATCACCATTCTGATTACCAAAACATGCAGCAACAGCTGTTGACCGTGCTAGTGTGTTGGCATGATATACCATCATGCTCTGTACTTTGGCGGTGATGCTGCTGCTCGTTATCTTGATTACTTCTTTGGAGTCAAACATTTACACGTTAGGAACCTGCTTTGCTGCCAATAAACATTGATGATTCTTGTGGGTGACGGTAATGTTGCGTGGTTTGTTTTTCAGATTGAAGTTCAAAGAGGAATTTCCCATACAACGGAGGGCAATGCTACCATTCCTGTGGTAGGCTTACAAATTTTCAAAGTTTATGAGTCACCACACCTAATTTGCATGTATATTGGAACAAAGATACCCTACAACAACATCGGCAGTGGATATCGGTAGAATATCATCCATCGCTCATAGAAGACCCATGGTTGTTGTAGCCAATTTTCCAGGTCGCACCCTAAACCCATCAAACCATAACCTTTGTGTTTGACAATGTGCAATTCTTAGTTGTAGTTTGGCAGATGATTTAACAAGACTGGCAAAATCGTGCGTTTTGAGCAACTGGACCTTTGTTTAAAAACTCCCTCCCTAGCTCTCAATATACTGCACACCTCGAAATACCCCATAAAGCAGCCGCAATCCCATACATGCTAGTAGTTTACCAATCCATGATACATGAGGTGCTACTACAATTGAAGGCGTCTCATCTACTGAACGCGCAAAAGTGATAGACGAGTCATCGAGCTATCGGACAAACGATGGGATCTGAGTAGAGGGCAGAATCATCCACCACTTTGGTACCATAAAGACGGGAAGCAATCCTCGATTAAAACTGGGCGTTGGCACATCTAAACTCATTTCAATCAGTCTGCGCTGAGATATCGGACTGGCCGCAGTATCCTGCACTCAGCATTTATGTGGTGAATCACGGTCCGGCTGCAACAACTTCACGGTGTGAGCTGAATATCGAAAGTATTCAGCATCCACCAGGAGCGAAATGGGTGAATCAACACTTTGTGAAAGGATCTCGAAGGATGAAATGACAACATGGAAAACCGCATGGTTTGGTTCGTAGCTGCGCAGTGGGGTGGGCCCTGCGGGAACTCTAGCAAAATCTTCTCGTCTTTGCCGGTTAGCCAGTGCCCCGACGGGTTTGTAACCGTACGACAAGGTCCTCGAGCGTTGGTCGATCTGCAAACAGGCTGGAAAGGGAGTGGCTTGCGTCCGCGTTGTGACCTTGCAGTGAATCGAAAATCCTCGCGGGAACGAGAATTGTATGGCCGGGATGCTTTTCGTTGTCCGTGACGTTGCCGATGTGAACTGCCCCAACCCGATCAACGCGACTATTTGCCTCCTCGCCTTGTAACGGCCGATTGGCTAGATATTTCAATCATGGGCAATAAAAATTCGCCATTTTTTATGCGTGCGTGGAATGATGGCTTGGCGAATTCTGTCACCATTTAGGCGACCAAATCGACAGCACAGTGTTCCGACCGCAGTCGGCGGCACCTGTGATCTTGAAGCCCATGGATGATGGTGGCCGGCGCCAATCCAAGGCGCCACAGAGCTGATCCACGGCGTTCTAGGGACAACATGTTCTGAGTGCCATGTACTGGGTGGGAGTGGGTTCGTTTATGTGGTCAGACGGCGCGAGCCGTTAGGCGCAATCTTCCCGCGTGATTCCATCAGAAGTATCCGTGTTCCATTCCGCATGCGATTGCTCAAGTGTGGCTGCGATCACTCTCAACCACGCACATGTTCAGAGGGTCATGTCAATTGGATGATCCCAGGCAACGGGATGTGGAGGTGCTAGCACGTGTAGGTTTCCATTGGACTTCTGACAGTGGTCCGTTTCGTCGGTTGGCAATTGACCGTTGGAATATCCTCGTTTAGGGGTGCCTTGGAATCGATCAACTACAGGACCAACTGATACGCAGATCTGGAATATGATAGGGCTGCAGGATCACAACGAATACACCCGAATGGTCAACTACTGACGGCGCCAATGGCTATTCGAGGTGAAGAAGCATTTCCCCCTAAGTTGGTCTCTGGCCCCCCAAAAGCTGGAACAGGCTGCCTTCAAAGGGCGGGCGTTTTTATGCACACGTTGGCCATCGACATTTGATTACTTCCGTGCTCGCTCACTTTCACCACCCTTCGAAATTTGTGGAAAATTCCATCATGTGGGTACTACGACAGCTTATGGCGAGTGTCGCACACGGTAAGTGGTGCTGAGGGCCTGTTTAGGCACCGTGAACTACATGTGAGGATTAGCTTTGTTTGTTTGGTGCGAATCACTGTCAGCGTTCACCTTTGATGTATCTTGATGCGAAATGAACAGTGTTCCTCGAGATCGTTTGTAGATGATCTTCTCTCACAGACTTGATACGTCTTTTGAGTAGTCACGAGTTCTCGATTTCCAGCTGTCCTCGGTGGAGATTTGTTGCTGGTCGCAACCATCCACATAGTGATTCTATACTCATATCGTGGTTGCAATGGTCATTTGCGGAATATACTGGCGATTGTACGCCAATTTCGTGTTGTTCATGGCGAGAGGGCGCCCATCCAAGTCAGCAGCCATCACGACTTGATCAGCAACCGGTGTCGTGAAATTTGGCGCATTCACAGCAGTCTGCTGGCTCATTGCACCTTTATCAGGATGGAATTATGATGTAGACATCGATGGTATTGCATATTATGGCGGTGTTTAACGGAAAACCAGCTCAAACCAGATGCCTGGACGGCGGAAGACCCTGAAGGATTTCAAGCCTCTCTTTTGAGTGCTGAAGCAGAACAACCAATCAGAAAACGTCGCAAGGATAGACTGTGTACTTGAAAATTATTTTTCGTCATGATGAGACTCCATGAGTTTTATGAATTGATTGAAATGTTGTTGATTGCGATTCCGCTGTGACACCATTTTCTTTGGTTGTCTTGCAGTTTCTGTTTGCTGCATAACATCACTTGCTGGAAGCGACGCCCAACAACTTGGGCACACGAAAATGAATTGATTAGAGAATCTTTGTCATCCAATGTTGTTTGGCATTGCATGATGACTAAGGAGTGTCTTCGGACGTGTAGATGTGTTGTTTTTGTGGACTCATGCTGTTGATTCCAAGGGGAGCTTAGTCACAACAAGTATGTGACAAGCATTGAAGATGCTATCTTTAAGCATGGTGTGTATTTTTGAAAGGACATTAGACTGCCGACCCATAGCAATCATGAATTTCGACGATCCTATAAATGCGTTTGAAGTACTTTGCCCGTCTGTCAATACTAACACGTAGATGGTTGAAATTGCAATGGTTTGTTCTGCCTGACCGTGGTCGGCAGAACTGGGATTGCTATATGGTGCAACGAACTCCGTAACTTATTTGTCAGAACTGTTTCTCCAAGCATTCTGGCGCTACGCCCAAATGCTTGTCACGAAGTTACTTTCATACTGTTCTTTTGGTGTTGCGCAATCGACAGGAATGCGGGGTCTGCTTATCATCAAATAGGCGCAGAGCCTATGTGTGTGTGCTGGATAAGACTCGTATCACAAGCAGCAAGCTCTTCACTTAAGATACTCCTTATGCTCCTGTTGGTGTTGCAGACGACGAGCATGCGCTTGCAGATGAGCATGCGCACGAAGGCCATCATGCTCCGTTCACCTTTGAGGACATCTTGTACCTGTGCATCCTGTTGTGGTGCGCGCCCCTCCCTCCACATGGGCATGTGCAAACACTTAATAATGCGCACGAGTCTGATGCCATGGCCGCATTCGAACGTCAGGGCCGGCTCTTGTATCAACTGGCGACGTGCTACGATGTGGATCCCTATGTTGTGCTGCCTTTTTGATCGGGTTTCGAATGTCGATGCAACGTTGCTGGCTGGTGGTGGAGTGATAGTAATTGTCGTAGTCCGTATCCTTGATGGTACTGATGCTAGTGTTGTGATGCGGACAAGCATTCCATTACAGCATCTCCTTGATTGGAGTGGCGGCGAGGCGTACCAGCGATATTCATTGTTTTGAAAGCTTGTCTGTGCAAGCAACATGGTCCTCATGGGTGAGGCGAGACTGGATATACAAATTGATTGCGCTCTCTGGTTGAACACCGCTGAGTAAAGTCTTTGTAGAGGTAGCGCCTACTGCATACAGACCAACCCAGCTGCAGCCGGGTCGCCTGCTCTCTGTTGGACATCTGAGTGCTGCGCACACCTTGGAACCCACACTTATGGTGATGTGTGTGTTGATCCTACCTTCCAGGGTTGTGTACGTGGTGGGGAAGCTGGCTGCCAAGCTCTGCGGCCTGCCGGAGCTTGTAAGTGGGGAGAATCTGATGACATGGATAAATTGGGATGCTCACAATGCAGTGTCTTACTGGTGTAGATATGTTCCTGACGTCGAGTACACTGATGCAGCAACTCAGGCACATTTCTCGTCAAGTGCACAAAGCCATCAATTACCTGCTGCTCAATGCCAGTGGAAGCGTTTGTTGGTTTCTACCTTCATCACCGATCGCAGTTTTTGCAGCGAAACGAATGCTGCCATCCTGAATGACGATTCAAGATGTTGGAGGAGCTTTGTCTTTATTTGCACAATCCGTAGCATCCTCACATATGTAAAGTCGGAATGGCACAAACTGAAAGTGATAGGTAAGCGCGACGTTGCCATCTTTTTCAAAATCTCTATGCCAGGAGCTGTATTCCCATTGAAGGAGAGCCTCAGTTATAACGAAGGGAAGTGTTGTTGCATCCAATTGCAGCGCTAGCAGCTCACTCGATGGGTGGTACTGCCAGATGGCCAATCCCACCTTGCGATGCTGTCCCCATCTATTGATCCGTATTTACAATCCATACATTTCGTGGTTCAACGCTGTACCAGCTGCGATGCTTTGTCGGAGCGTTTTGAACACACGCAATAGCAGAGGTATTTGGGTGATCGTTGGGGCCCATGGTGTGTTGCAAACCAAGCGGGTGGCAATTTTTTGCTCGCTTTGCTCATCTTTCTTGCCAGCCATCCTTCTACCACACAACACGGTTTGGACCTGTATGCCACGAACGCACGATTTGTGTGCATTTGCCAATGGCGATGATCATCTCAGAAGTGGGAGGGTCATCCACCTAGCTTGTGCACTGCTCGCATGCAGCTTGTGTTTTGGGAGCGCGCTGGGAATACGGCCCAGCCGATGCACAAACGCAAACATCTTGCAATTTCAGAATGATTTCAGGAGGTCTGGCTACAAGTCAACTGAATCCATTTGAATCATTGTGAACAAACACAGCTGTTACAATGGAGTGAATGTACAACATTGCCACGGTACACGATGGTGATTCTGTTTTAATACTACGCACGAGGGAACGCTTGAAATACACATTCATGAGGGTGCAGCGCTGTAGCACGGCTCGACAAAATGCTACTGGCTGCGAGGATGAATTCTGCCTTGGTGTGAATCATTCTTAAAGAATAGCAACAGATTCTTTGAAATCAAACAATCCGTTGCTATTTAGCGAATTTTGGTTTCGTGATCTGCTCCCTAGGATTGCCCGGAGTGGGAACCTCAAAGTGTGCGCCCTCCTGCCCTGTTGACAGGTGGGGCAGATCCTGGCCGGCATCGTCTTGGGCCCTCACGGCGCCGAGCTGGCACCCAAACATGAAGCACTCATGCTTATGGGCGAGATCGGGCTGGTGCTGATGGTTCTGGAGGCGGGCATTGAAGTGGAGCTGTCCCAGGTGACCTGCGTACCCCACGCCGGGGTCCATCCGCGTGCCAAACTAAACCATGTACATCCGAAATCGTATCACATGGTCCTTCCTGATATGAGCAGGTTCATTTCATGGGGTTGCTCTGGTGTATCCGCTAGACTGGAGGTAACCTGCGGTGAACGCAATGCCTTGGTTCATACATTGGGATGTAATGGGGTTCGTTATGGGCGGCTGGTGCAGCTGGCAGTGGTGGGCATGCGTGGCGTAACAGTCGCTATCGTCGGGTCCATGCTGCCGCTGGCCATCGGCACCGCGTTGGGGGCACTCGTGTTCAACATGGAGATCAAGAGCGCCTTGGCGGTGCGCTGTCTCGCCAGCATCCCTCCGGCATTGTTCAAGCTTACGGCCTTCCATAGTTGTCTCCCAAAGTTTCCTGCTGCTTGTTCTCGCGCTACGCCTGCACCCTTGACGGTCTCAAACACCTGTGTTGAGCCAAATCACGAGCGTTTGTGAGGGATTGTGCCTTGAACTCGGATTTGACAAACGACTTCTGCCCCTTGTACCTGTAGGTGTCTTTACTTTTGCTTGCGTCCGCACAGATTTGGCATGATGTAGACGCGGGATGCCGCGCGGTGCGGGGTGTGAACAGGTTGGAGCAAGTTTGGCGCCCACGTCCATGGGGATATCACTCAAGGTTCTGGAGGAGGGCAAGGTGCTGTCCACTCCAACCGGGCAGCTCATCATTGCCGCGGCGGTGATTGACGACGTGATCGCACTGGTGCTGCTGGCACAGGTGCACCTCCCCCCTCCCACCCCCCTCGGGCGCTACCGTTGGAGGCATTTTCGCATCGGGAGCGTCCCAGTTATGGTGGGGGGCCAGCGAGCTCTTGCCTGGACGGACCGTTGTTGTGCAGTGAGGCGTTGCCAGATAACACAATCAGATCTGATAAAACGAGCTCCACGTGAGCATTGCCAACTGACAGGCACCCTTGCTGTCAGGTCCGGTAGCACACCTGCAAGGTGTGTATGTGATGAGCTACCGCACTACCTATTGTGCTGTCTGGGAGTGATGTTCCATACAAGATTCCTCCACTTCTACAAACGCTTATTGCACATGTAGGCACCGCAGGTGACATTTGGTATTCTTGCTGCACCTGTCATTTCGATGCTATAGCGACTATTGTTACGCTCGACAATGTTAATAATCGTGTAGCTCACTGTACAGAATAGTACTCATGGCACCTTACGATAAGCAGTTCATCATCGTCTGACTGTGACATACCTGCGACAAGACCCAAATGGAAGCAAACCTGCACTCTTGAATGCCTCGTTCCATATTTCATTGCACGTGGTAGACACAGGCTGAACTAGGTTGTTTGCTCTGTCCAGGTAGTGCTTGTTGTTGGGTAGGAAAAGCGATTATGAACTTGACTCTCTGGGTGCTTTGCTGAACCCTGCGCGCAGCTGGAGGCGCTGGAGAATCCCACCCCTATCAACTTTGTGATCCCAATCATCTCGTCTCTGGCCTTCATCTTCGTGTTGGGGTATGCCGCCGTGCGTGTTGTGCCCAACTTTCTGGCAAACCAGATTGTGCCGCGGCTGCCAGCTAATCATCTGGAGGACTCGTTGCTGGGCCTGGTGCTGCTGTGTGGCACCATTCTGATGGCTGCCTGCCACTACGGCCGATCCTCGCACCTCCTGGGCGCCTTCCTTGGAGGGCTCATGTTCTGCACGCTGTCCTCTGTCAAGTCCGTGTGGCACACCAAGGCAAGACCCGCCCGCTGAAAACTTCGACGACGCTGTCATGCTCGCATCAGCGCTAGACAGTCCAAGTGGAGTCTCGCACTTGGATTTTGTATTTTGCTCTTGGTGGCCCACTGTCAGCATGCTTGAGTTAATCTACTGTCACACGCTGTGCTGCTGATTGGTGCGGGTTGTCCGGATGTTGCTTGATGGTGTTACAACATTCACACGAGTCTGAACAAATGAGTGTGACATCAGAATGTAAAGAGGACCAATTGTGCTGGTTCGGACTCCCCAGCTTCTATTACGTTTCACGTGCCATTTGAGTAGAGTTTGCATTTCTTACAGTGTTATCACGAGATGTGGCGCTCGGAAGATGATCAAATGCTCATGTGCTGTCTACAATCCTGGGCACGTATTCCACAGACACGACTGCAGCGGCACCCTCGTGATTGATACTGGCTTTTGTGTGCCTTGCGTGAGCTGACGAACACGTGCCGACGCTGCCACCGCAGGTTCTGAAGATTCTTCAGTGGTTGATCCGCATTTTTTTCTCCTGCTCCATTGCGTTTGAGGTGCCCATCAGAGACCTATGGACCGCACCCATCCTCATTCGCGCCGTGGTGTTTCTATTGGCTGCTCTTGGCAAACTGGCCACTGGTTTATTTGCCAGGCCTTACACCCACCGCGAGGTGCGCGCTTGCTGCACTTTCAAGCTCTTATACACAAACCAATCTGCGTGCGGCGCGCCTGTCATTTCTTTTCTCCGATTGGTTTTGGAGAAGCTGGAACTCTCATCTGTGCAGAGTGGTCTGTTAGGGCTCCAAAGTATCTTGCATGCGCTGGATGCTGTCGTATTTTATTTGTTGAAACTGACCCTATCACCCTTCCTGCGAGTTCTCCGCCAGCCATCATTTTTCTATCTCTCTGCTCATTGGTATGGGCGTATCCTTGCGAGCGCGTGCTGCGAAGCCTCAACTGTGTCTCCTTGCCTGCAGGCGGCCAAGATCGGGTTTGCCATGTCGGCGTGGGGGGAGTTTGCATTCATCGTGGCGACGGCGTCGCGGGAGGCGGGCACGCTGGACTCGGACTCGTACGGCGCAGTGCTGCTCGCGGTGCTGCTCTCGGCGGTGTACTCCCCTTACGCCGTCAAACTGGCCATCGGGGATCCGGACGCGCCCACGTCCACCTCCGTCACCTCCCTGGTGGTGCCGTCCATGAAGGCCAACCAGCTGTACGCGGAGGACGCGATGTGCTCCAAGGACGGCAAGCCCCTGCATCACGTCTACTACCAGTGCATCATCCAGTGCCGCTCCAAGTGGGGCCTGACGGACGTGCTGCTCAAGGCGGTGCACGACAAGATGAACCTGGACATTGTCGACTTCCGCATCCACAACGCCGGCGGCGCCTCCGTGTTCGACCTCTACATGCGCGACCGTGACATCTGGGCGCCCAACTCGGACGAGCCCGGGCCCCACACTGCAAGGATCGAGGCGCGCCTGGAGTTCTTCAAGCCCCTGCTGCTGGAGCTGGCAGGCGGGCCCTCGGCGGGGCAGGTGCTGATCGAGCGCTGGCGGCCGGTGCTGGACGACGACAACCGCAACGACGACACCAAGGTCCGCCGGGATGTGCAAACATGGACAAGATGAGCAGTGGAGGCGGCACACATCTGCTGCTCGTGGTGTCTGCAGTAACCGGCGTGCCTGTTCGGGAGGAAATTTATATCTTCGAAACCGGAACGCTGTGTGCTTGCATTAGCAGCAAGATGTTCATAGTGTTTTCGCCGGGGCACAAGTATGCTGTTGCACACAGTATTCTTCTCTCTGTTGAAATATCTGCCTATGGTAACGGTCGCCTTGAGATCTGCTTGTGCACATCATGTTGATTTCTTTCTGCACATGTCTTCCGTGATGGTGATGCCTCAGGACTTATAACTATCCGTGGTTTGACTCGGCAACCTACTTGCAGTTTCGGAGCGGTTCTTTGCCAATCGCACCTCCGCTGCTGCAGAAAGTACCTCCGCGGGATACACCTGCTCTGTTTAGTTGAAGGAGACTGTTTGCACTGTTTAGTGGACCAACGAACAATCGCGCACCTCCCCTGCGTGCCTTGGGGTGCTTTTGCGCAGGCGTTTCGCGAGGCTCAGCTGAACTTCTCTATGGAGTACCCTGATGAGAGGGTGGCGGTGAAGAACCCGTTTGTGGGCTCCAAGCTGACGGGCGCCACCGCCAACGCCGCCGCGGGCATGGAGCTGGACGAGGACCTTTCGGAGGAGAACAAGTTCCACGACTCGCTGGTGGCCAACCACATGATGTCCAAGGCGGACATCGCCATGCACAAGGCTCTCAACGACACGCGCAGGGAGGTGGTGAGGCGCTCGCGGCGCCGATCCGCCGACAGCTTCCTGGCCGCCAGTCGCATGCTGCGCTCCCGCACTCGCAAGTAGGCTCCCTCCCCCTGCCTGGTTGTTGCTGCCAGCCGGGCCGAGTGACTGCCTGATGTCGTCCGCGAGTGGCGCGTTGTGTGGCGCGCGCACGGCATGGCGTTGTGGCACAAGGTAGGCGCTAGCGGCGATTTTCAGAAGTAACGCTTTCATCAGCAAGCTTGAGGTGATCCCGTGTTGGATGTCCGAGTCGGTAGGAATGAGACTTAACTCTGTTCAGGTCACAAGTTCGAGACATTGATAGCGATCAGGCAAGGTCTGGAGGTACATGAAATCATACATGAAAGCCATGGCAAGTCACCTTCGATGCACATGATCATGTGAAGTGTCAGAACATTTGAATGACTTCCGGTTCAGAATGACTTGTTGTCTGCACAACGCGACACAGTCCCCACCTAGTCTGCGCAATGCCACACCATGTGAGTAGAAGACCATACCCCAAAACCTCGCACGAGCTAATTGTACTCTCAAGCAGCCTTTTGCGTTTGGCGAAGAAGCGTAAAGATTGATGCTATTGGAAGTTGTATAATGCAATATAGCATGCTTAAAGGTGTGGTACGAACAAGGTTGTCCACATTTGAGTGAGACATGAGCTAGAACTTTTTGTACAAAGGCCCATTACTTGTTATAGGCAGCTAGCTGACTGTTTGGTTTGGATTTGAATCAAAACCTTATGCTGTACTCTAGGATCTCAATTCCTCTGCATGGCACCAATCAGCAGCGATTTTTATTGTACACCAACATCTGTACCAACGCTCATCATTGACGCATATACTCTGGGGGAGGCGTGCGCATGAGATAAATGGACATGGAATTGAACAAAATTTTGACATTGACTAAGAGATCGGATAAGATTTGTAGCATCACCCTTCATTTGTGGATATTGAGGTGAAAAGTGCATGTACGCATTCACATCAGGGACTTTGGACTTCACGGTGTCTACCAAGAGTCGCGTTTTCTGCCAGCTTTGCGGTACACGCGCGGTTTTCTTGCGCTGCGTTGGTTTTGAACCCGTGTTTTGTAGTCTTCATCAGTGTCACTGAGTAGGAGGGCGTCTATCCCTTGCTGCTTGTGGAGTGAGTAACCATGAAATTGAACTCTATCCTGACACCCAACATGAATTGGGAGCCGAGTAGCGTTATGACACAAAAGCATATGCTGCTTACCGTTATTTGTCATCGCAGCCCAGTGATGAGTGGTGGTGAGCATGCTAAACATATCTACATTTTTGTTGTTCTAATGGCCATTCTTCAATGCATGCCGCCTTTTGCACATTTTGAATATTTCATGCGCTGTAAATTAACCTAACCTGTCACCATTGAATGAAGATGACTTGACTTGATTTTGGTTTATTGCCTGCATAAGCCAAGTTCTCCATATGATCTTCAAGGTG
>NHOP01001161.1:0-11592 GCA_018697155.1 Pyramimonas parkeae | reverse complement strand
GCCTGATGCATTTAGGTTAAAATTTTTGAAGCGAAGCCTGGCGTCAATGAACGACAACACGTTTATTTCGCAGCAGAGGAAAGGAGGTGTTGTGGAGCAAATGCCTGCGAGTTGCTTGTCGACCTTGCTTCCTATCCACTTACTTCCCGCGCTTTTCAAGTACCTGGTGCTGATATAACAAGCTGCACCACATGCGTCGTAGGGACCCCCAGTGTTCAATTTTATCCTGATTATGGAAGCTGTGTTTATCTGCACGATTTTTCGTGCCAAAGTGCAGTCCAACTTTTATTGTGGGAGCCCTGGACATGGGTGCTAGGATCATTGCAGCGGCCCTATTCTCATGTGAGTGTGTGTATCGGGGCCTCCTCGCATCCATCTGTAAAAAGTTCATCGCCCATAATCCCTTCTCTCTTCTGCTTGTTTGGTTGCAGATCGATCTCCGTCGCCAGTGCCCACGGTGCCACAAGGCCCGGGCTCAATGGAGGAGGTTGAACCGGACAAGACAAAGTCTCAGAGGGCAGATGACTGGGAGCCGCGTGCCGCTGACATGGAAACAGAACTCTCCCGTGTCCAATCAGAGAGCACAGGGGCCGGGGAGATTCACGGAGGAGCCAATCAGAGCGCAACGGACCGCCTGCGCGCCAAGCTGGGCAAGCCGCCTGTAGGGTGTGCGATGGGGGCAGCCCTGGGGCGCGATACAAGCACTGTGGAGGGGTCGTTGAAGGGGGCGGGGGGCAATCAATCGGCGGCAGCAATGCTGCGCGAACGCCTGGGCGGGCACCTGAAAGGTCAGGAACTCGGCGGAATAGCTGGTTAGCGAGCGAACAATCGAAACGAGGCAGTGTGCACGAACTGTGGAATTAGTGGACGTCGGAGAGTGTGCTAGCTCTCCGTCCCCAACAACGGATCATGTGCTAGCAAAGCAAATGGCACATTCGCAGGATCATAGTTGATGGGCCAAACTGCAGGTATGCGGCATGTTGATTCGATACACGTCAGATTGGCAGGCTGGGTAACTTTGATAGGACAGCATGACCATGTCAAATATCCATATATGAGCTGCTTCATGCACACAGATTCAGGGCGCTGTGCCTGTTGCTTTTTGAAACGGAGCGTTGAGTATTTCAACTTGCACTGGAGGTGTAGATTCTGGAACACTCTGCTTTGGCATGCAAGACCAAGCGCCTATCTTACCAGGCTATGCCCCACCCAATCCATCACCTAAAATTCCTGCATTCTGGCGATACACACACACAAGGTTACTCTGATCAAAGCTTCGTTTGTTGTGCACCCAATCAGCCGCTCCGCCCAGCCAGCTCAGCGGGTCTTGTAGGGACGACAACATCCGCTCCGATTCCAAATCCAAGGACGAGGGGCGAAGGGGGGAGCCCGTGCACTTGCCGGCGGTAGATCACGAGGGCAGGGCTATGCCCGGAGCGTTCGGCCGCGCGTCAGCTACAGCTGGCGCCTACGTGGACGCCAGCGGGCGGGGTCGGGCGGAGACAACTCAGCGGTTCAGTGAGGGCCAGCGCCAGCGGTACTTCATGGATGACGAGCAAATGGATCTGCAGGTGCTCGTGAGTGAGGACCAACAGATCCAAGTTGAGACACAACCAACCGACCAAGCAGCCCAGTAGAGCTCGACAGAAAGAAAACATAATGTACTGTGTTCGCACCAACAGAACTGGCAGGAGCGTCAGCGTGATGCTTCTTCTTTTTCAACATGTGGGTGCCTCCACGTTTTTTTTATATGCTGACAGGAATTTATCAAATACACGACCCATAATGAAAACGAAAATAAAAACAAAGTGAATAAATAAGAATAAAGAATGATGATAAAAAATTCAAACATTCACTTTGCAACGAAGATAGTTGTGTGCAATAGCAAGAGGGCCAGTTGCGATTGGGCCTGTACTGACAGCATTGTTTTCTGCATTCTTCTTAACGTCAGCGTCAACTGTGTGAGTCTATTTTTCCTAAGCTTGAACTGCTTTCGAGGTTGTGTTGGGTTTCACGACATGCGAGAAATATGTATTGTGCATGTTGTAAGAACCAACACTTATATATACAACATATCTATGCGTCAGGTTTGAAGGCCTGGATATCCAGGTGTCATTAGCGTTTTCTGCCTTGTATAGCATGTCGTGCCTTCAACAATAGCCTATCATGTCGATCATGAACGCCAACAATCTCAACACATCACGATGAATCCCACTCGCGGGGGGTGCTGCTATGTCTGGGTTCGGTTTCATCCCTTCAAAACATATTGCCCCCTCATGAACCTCAAGCCGAGAATACGTGGTTGCTCAATATTTGACGCCTTGGGGTTCACATCGAGAACAGCGCATGTCAGCTCCCCGTCTCTGGGCGGCCGCCAGCTGCTCTGGGCCTCAGATCTCGAACTTAGGGCCCATGATGCAGTGGCAAGCAAGCAACATGTCAGTTTGAATGTGCGGTGGCGGTGTGCTCGCAAACAATGAACAGTTCCTCTCTGACATCCTTGCTGCGACTACCAGGAATGATTCTTATGAATGGTGCCGAGGGGAGGGGGGCGGTACGCGGTGGATTTTCGCTGTGGATCGAACAGCTGCGGTTGAACGGTGAGCCCCCTGTGTGTTTGATCGGACGGCTGTGGGGGCGCGTCTGCAGGCGCTGTACACCGAGACCAAGCATGGCGGCGTGCGGGACATGGACGAGGCAATGGCTCGCAACATATCCCGCAAACGCAAGTACAGGCAAGCATCCACCCGCGCATTCTTCAGTTCATGCAAGGCATTCGGGATCAGAGGGGCGTTGCTCGTAGTTTGTTCGCAGCGCCCTCAGAGATTCAATGCGCCATTTGTAGCCCCGTGTTCGATTTGCACCAGTTTCTGATTGAGCTGGTCATGCTGTACTCCTCGAGAGGACAATCCTTGAAAACCACAGCGCGCATGCGGGTTGAACACCTGGTTGGAGACATGGCAGTTTGCAAAAGAGAACATTTCCCCTTGCCCACAGATTTATCAAAGGCCATGCAAGCTGGTCAGTCATCTTTGATAAGTGAGCGATCATACTAGTCAAATGAAAATAACCACAATGGAAACTGGTGGTGCAACAATATGCATGCATGCCTTATTTGCATGTCCTTCTTCCTTGCTGAAAAATTGTGTTCGATATTGATGTGGTCTGATCACCTGTACAGACCGCAGGTTGCCAGCCCTGCGGTTGTTGCAACTCGGTGTTTCCTTTGATCAACTTGTCATCGTCCGCGTAGGCGTGCGTCTTGACTTCTGTTTGCGACTAGGGCGCCTGATCCGACACCTGCACCCTCCAGTCGTTGTGTGGCAGATCAAATCAACACTTTGCTTGTCCCGGGGCACGCGCAGGGAGGACCGTGATGGCGAGGAGGAGTACGACAACGACGGCGGGCTGGAGCTGGTGGAGGATGCCGCGCGCAGCAGGGGCGACCGCGGCCGGCAGGCGGAGTGGCACAAAGCAAAGCAGGTAGGGCAGGTGGCTTGGGCAAGGCAATGCATCTGACATGAGAGACAGAGCAACAACGAGCTGAAGAGTTGGAGGATCCGGGAGCAAGGGCGGCGTTGCCTGTAGGACGTGCGGGAGTGCGTAGAATTCCGAGTGTGATGGATGCATGGGCGTCGCGATCAATGCACTGTCAAAGGTTTCCGGATTGGAAAACATCATTTGTCTCATCCGTACCGTTCTTCAAGATGGCGCCTTGTGTGTGCTGTAAGTAACTGATGTTCATCCGTCCGCAGCATGTGCAATATAGCGTTGACTCCCCCATCCACTTGTCAGTTGTCACGGGCACAGGCCCGGAAGCAGCGCTCCTCACATCATTTCCTTGGCATTGTCCACATAAGGCGCAGTGGCAGATTTATGTCCGAATGGCCTCGAGATTTATAATCAGCGCATCAAGCGACCCATCTTGGTCATATGGTCCGGCGGCAGATGTGGTGTATCAAGTTCTGGCGTGGAAGATGTTAGCCGAGGCGGATATATTATCAGACACCACAAAGATGGGATGGTCACCTCCAAACAGCAAAAATTGACGTACCAATCATCGTAACCAAACAAAGGGATGCCTGCTAGCCCTGTCAACTTATTCCTGCCATTAAAGCTGGCGTGGACTGGAGCAGAGTATTCCCACTTCTGCTATTGCCCGCCATCCATGAGCATCCGCTCAATTCCATCCTTGAATGTTGATTCGAATGCCTCATTTTCGCTTCCACTCCCATCGATAAGCCTGGGTCTCTCGCTGAGCCAGGGCCTTTGCATTGAGGGTCCCCAGGTGGCGGAATACAAACGCGCCACTGCAGCCACCCTCAAGTGTGCTCTCTGCATAGACTCCCCGAGTCGTCCCAAGCATCTGCTGGTGGCGCTGGGCACGGCGGCCTACCTCATGCTGCCTGCCACACGCAGGCTGGTGCCCGGCCACTGCTGCATCGTGCCCATTCAGGTGTGGAAGCGGCTCACAACTGTTGCGGATTCCTCGGTTCGTGTGTCTTAAGCTGCAAGCATAGAAGGCTTAGGAGCTCATCTTTGAGCCAAGCGGCGAAGGCGCCCACAGCCGAATCGTGCATCTCATTTGATTGATGGTTTGCTTGTTTATCAGCACATCATAATATTTTGAACGTATTAGCAGGCTGTTTCAATGGGCATGACAAAATATTCTCTCCTTGGAGCCCGTGATGAATTTTTGAACATGACCCACAAGTTTCGAAGGTAGCTTGGTACAGCAGTACGGGCTTGCGCGCGATTCGTTTGACATGGGCCCCCGCCCATTGGGTAAGGGTCATGTCACCACGTACGCTGTGATAATCATGTCAATGGTTTTCAACCACCAGCTACCACGGTAATGGATGAGGCGAGTGGTTTCATCACTTGCAGATCGACGATGATCCGCCAGCCAGAACAGCAGGCCCAATCATTGGCCACGGCGATACTACATCACATTTGAACCGCTAATTCCACACTTGAAAACTGCTGACCACGAATCATGCCGAGTCCCTACCATCTAGCCCACCTAGCATGGTCTGTTCAAAAAGGTTAGGATGTCGCATTCTTCAGCAAGGCATCGCCGCTATGAACAGACTGTCAAGTTCAAGCAATATTGTGCATGTGGGTAAGCAAGTGTCCGAGGCTGGTAGAACAATAGGTATACTAGTTTAGAAATAATGATAAGAATGTGATTGTGATCACGATATTCATGATCATCTTAATGATGATGATACTGATGATAAGAATATTGAAAGCAATATTGCTTATCATAATGCTTGACATATTCTCGAAGCGCCCGCATTTCAAATTCGGGGTGGGTTCGAAAGGGCGGGCTATGCCTTCTTTCAAGCCACAGGTGCTCCCCCTACCTGTTGGCAGGCGGGACCTGTTTACACCACAAGGTGCAACACAACGGGGTTGTGTAGTCGCTTTGCAAGTGTGTTTCGCAAGTGAACGTCCTTCATAGTTGTGGAAGATTCTATGGGGATATATCTACATCTGCCACGCGTGCTGACCTTGCCAGCATATGGTTGGTATATAGCAGGAAAACGCCAAAACAGCAATTCATATGCTCGTACATGCAGCACATTTTTGCGTTCTTTCATGGCGCGAGCTAGTCAGGACACAGGGCCATCTGTATCGATAATGTATGACCAACTCATCCTGCTGTGATTGGTTTATGCAACATAGAAGTACAATAATGGCTTGTAGTATACGCCTGTAAATCATCAAGTAAGCAGAATACGCTGGATCTTTGGCGCAGCCCGACCGCCTCCCCCACCTCAGATGTGAGTAAGATCTACCTTGACCTGTTTGCTCCCCATACAATGCGCAGGCCCTTGTGTGGCATGTGCTGTGGTCTCGATCATTACAGGTGGATGGGAGGGTTTGTTTGTTGCATGCAGCATTGCAAGGCAGTTCGTAACTGCGATGAGGCAGCCGACCAGGACATCCGAAACTTCAAGAAGTGCCTCATCCAGATGTTCCGAAAACAGCGCCGGGAGGTGCGCCCCCGTGGGCAGAGTTGACTGCAAAGGACGGGCCCGGGACGTCCCGCACAAGATGCCTTCAGCCATTTGCCAGGTTATGGCTTGAGCGACTAGAGCACAGACGTTTTGGATGAAGGTGTTGCTGCATGTCTTTCTCACTCGGGCACGCGATGGTACAAAGATTGTCCGAATAAACATTGTTGTAATCAGAGGAATCCCATTCCGCTGACATCCGTGCTCTATATTAAAATGTATCCTGCTTGTCGTGGCAACGTGACTTTCAGAGAGATTTTGTGACATGGTGAATCGAACCAATCGGAATAGTAGACATCCCTTCTGCCCGTTGTGTTCGTAGGTTGTTTTCCAGGGAACCTATGTAACTTAGTTTAGAATTAACTCGACTGAATCTTTCAATCTGCTGTAGCATTTCGTTTGAACGCCACAATTAAATTGATTGATCTTCGAAGCAGCGGATCAGTTTTGATTTGTTTTCGCATTTGACGACACTTGTACTTGTGGACTGTTTTTCTTGTGGGGTTCACAAGGGATATGTTCTTTGCGATGTACGTATGTGGTACGCTTTGTGCAATTCACCTAGAGTGATTTCATGGCGGGGAATGCAGTTGCATGATAAACCGATGTGGCCTCCTGCTAAGGTGGTGTATCCCAGTATATCCTTGCGGATGTGTGATACATGCATCATGTGGTTGTTTCTGTTTCGGTGGTACGCTCTGTGTTCGAGTATCTTATCATGCACCAACGCAATATGTCCTTGGGTACAATTTTCAGGTTGTGGAGTAAAGCATGAACTTGATTAGGGTATCTTGCCTTAAATTGGCAGGCATTTCAACCCTTTGCCTTCGTTTAGAATTGATAATGGTTGTACAATGGATCCAAAAGTAAGTGTTCACCAAAATGCGTCGCAGTGGCCGAAATTTGATGTAGCTGACATGCAGCATTGCTGCCTCACGCAATTACAGTGGTTGTGCGCATATATGCAATCCTGCGGATCTATTTGTCAGCCAATGGTACATCAACACGATATTTTGCCGTCCTTGAATACCTGCACCACGTGTTTTGTCTTGGAACTAGCCCATTCCACTTATGAATCAGCGCAGTGCCTGCTGTTCAGAACTGTTGGGATATTCCTGATTGAGCATTCACTAGTCATCGCGCATCTTCAGAGCATGGGCTGTGGCCCCTTGTCGGAAACTTGTCTGTGACTTCGATTCTTCTGTGAAATATCTGTTGAGCTACAACCGTATGGATGGTTTATGGTGCAGATGATTTTCGTGGAGACAGCAATTGGGCTGCACAGGTTTGGCCGTCACGCAGTCATCGACTGCTTCCCTGTGGACAAGGAGTCTGCAGAGGACGCTCCAATCTTCTTCAGCAAGGTAGTGGATCATTTCCGCAGATGTCACATTCATGTAGTACAGTCTGTCATGGTACTTCTGAGTGTGCTGAATGCACAACGAGTTGTACTTGCAATGACTGTTATTTCATATCAAGGTGAACCATAACAGTGTATCATCCGTGGTTTGAATCCCAATGGAGAAGGTTTCTCCCTCGGTCGTTCATGTAAAATTTGCCTTAAGGGCTGGCTGGGTCAACTTTGGTAAGGCAGTGTTATTGATCTCGCAGCCCTAAAATATGATCAGCAGTTCATCTTCTGGCGTATGTTGGAGTTTGTTGGGTGATTTGGGGACTGTATATGCTGCATCTTCTTGAATCCCTTGGTCGAAATCACTTGGTTGCCAAGGCCTAACACTTGCTACGTCCGCTGAGTGGCCTAGTTGTGTGTGTGTTTGCGATGCAGGCGTTGAAGGAGAGCGAGTCGGAATGGGCCACGCACAACTCCAAGGCATGCATAGACACCACCAACAAAGGACTCAAGGGCAGCATCCCTGAGAACTTTCCGTACTTCAACGTCGAGTTTGGGTTGACTGGAGGATATGTGCATGTGATTGACGTGAGTTGAATGCTCTGAGTTTTACAAATGCGCGTTTATCAATCTATTTGCACTAGAACACCCTTGATTGACGACATTCACGCTTTTTTTTTTGCATCGATATGTTGGGTTGATTTTTTGTCATTTTTTGCAACTGTGGAGCGAGGCTGGGGTATGGTGCACTACACCATGAAAAACATGAAGCAACCTCAACAATTCCTCTCTCTGTCCATATGTCAAGCCGGTGATTTTATGTCAAGTGCCGCTGTACCATGAATTGTGGCTTTAGGGCCAGCATGCATTTGCATGTTTGAATGTCCTTTGAAATGTTTTTTTTTCCATATGCACACGGTTCGTGCCCCAACAGCCCATACGCACAAAGGCAATCATCAAGAGAGCTAGGGTGCAAATTTACAAGACACAGACGAACTCTCACTGCAGTCCATGAGTACGTGCAGGAGGAGGAAAAGTTCAATCCCCATTTCGGAACAGACATTCTAATTGGTATTTGTGATCTGCCAGCCGAAAGGGCCCATCAGCGTGAGAAACCTGCCCCTCCAGCTCAGCAGCATCGCGAGATGAGTGAGTTTTTGAAGCAATGGGCGCCATTTGATTGGACCAAACAATTGGAATAGAATTGGAATATCTGCATTGGAGGCAAGCACAGGAATTTCATTGTTAGTGCTTGAATGTACCACATACTAAAATGATAATCTTCCAGCAGGTGCGGTCTTGGTGCACGTATCGAAGCGAAGTAGTTTGACCAATCTTTCATTTCTGATAGAGAAAATTATCATTTGTGAAAAAAAAATTGAAATTATGCAATGTTTCGCTGATACGGATAGACATTTGTGAATGGGGTTGATAAGTTCTCCTTTGATGCATGCCCAATGTGTTGGAGCGTCTCTTCATCACAGAAACATCTGCAATCGTCACATAATTTGCAAACACGGGTATGCGATACAAATTTCGTCACTATTTTACACATCAGAGCATTGTTAGCAGTCCGAAAGAGTCACGGAGTGGATTATGATGCTTGAGTCATTTCCACAGTCAGTACATTGAGGTTTCAATCGTTTGGAAGCATCGAGTGCAGCATACAGTGAAATGATATTCACAACATAATTATGCACAAAGCTAAACCAGTTCATGTGATTGTTCATTTGCCAATAATTCCACTTGAGTGCTTCCCAACGGTCCATTAGAGCTCAGCCAATACCGCTTTTGTGACGAGTATGGTCCATAGTGCAGCATACCAAGGGATGATCATATGACATAGACAAGGTGCACACGCAATATATCTGTCTATTCTTGAGACGGGTTTCGAAGTACTGACGTACATGTGGAGTGAACTTCGGAACCGAAACGATCAATTCGATCATTCTATCCTGGAATCATGATATGGGTACCAAAATAGTTCAAAACTTCATGGAACCTTTCTTGTCATTACATACACATGAAACAGTATGCAAAGTCGGCAGCCCACCTGCAAACCAGACCTGAAGAGTTGACGCCATAGATGATACCAAATGAAGGGGATCACCGCACATTTCGGTCAACATAAGTCCACAAATGTATACTTGGAACAAAAGACTGTGCATTCAAGATGTTGTGCAACTTTTGCAAATGGCATAAGCGAGACTGGGCGTTATGCAATGTATTTAACATGCCGCCCAAGACTTGCTGCAAGTTCGGGACTATATTGATTATGTGCATCAATGATGCCTCAAATTTGTGTGCGTGTTGCAATTATATTTCGTACTCATGAAGTGATCAGTCAAATACTTAATCCTCCAGCTCGCACCTTGATACGCACTTGCTGGGGTAAAGTCAGAAAAACAAGTACGTGGCACGGAAGATCTGATATGAAACATATGCTGCGTAGTGGGCATTCACCGTAGTGAGTTCACGCATTTTACTGTACTTAAGAAATCTTTTAAAGCAAGGACCAGTACCATAGAGACAACGCGTGTGCTATTTTTCTCTAGGTTATATCACTGTTTCCGTGAATGTCCATTCGACTAGCAATCGATCCACAAATCATGAACCGATGTTGCGTGTCAACTAGCCAACAAATCAAGAACTTCGTAATCCCGTACTCATTTCATGGGAAACATGTGATAAGACCATAAATGATGAAATGTATTCACGCGCTGAGTTGTTTCGTCGTCCAAGCGCTCCCATATCAAATAACTCGCAGCATACTTGGCGAGAAGCCCAATGTTTGTAGACACATTCGTTACATTTCACCGTGCTATATGGTGGACACCATTCCCATAGAGGTTCGCACACTCTGAATATCCCACTAAAGTGACGAGACCTTGTTGGCGTGTTACTTGAATCGACTGGGCTTTTGATTGCTTGTTATATCATTGCATCATGCAAACCATCAGCGCCAAACGATTGGTTATGAACGCAGTTGTTCAAATTCAAATCAATCAGCAAGTTTCTGTACCATTTCGAGAAACCCGAACCGAATTCCCAGGATGTCCATATCGTGTTCGTTCCAATCGCATGAACAATTGCAATGTTGTGGGAAGAAAGGTGTCGATGACTATATTCCATCTACTGTCTAGATCCCCTACCCGAAAGAGGGGCTCATGTGAGCGCTTGCCATTCACAGAATACGCACATGGCACGTGTGTCTTGCTCGAGCGCCAATGCAAATAAGTGATCCTGCGAGGAGAGCATCGCTTGCCCTTCCTATGTGGTAGGTCGCATCGATGGGAGTGTGGTTATTCGAATCTCGGTATGTAGTATTAGGATGGACTACTCTCAAACTGGACTGGTTCTTCGTATGCTTGAAATGCCCTAGTCTGCAAGCAATTTGGTGTATATGCAAATGCTCTTCTGGAAGCGACCTTCCCCATGACACTTCCGTTGCCTGTACTTTTCATGCATCAAGAAAACAAGGCCAAACCATGCTTCACGCAAAGCGCTAAGACAAATGGTACGCATACCTTGAAGTTTTGATTGCGATGGTTTTTATGTATGTTGCGGCTGGACGTCATCTGCCTAAACTTGGAGAGATGATACCGGCTTCGAAAACTCATGGTTACCTAGTTGGTCGGTGATGAATGATGCACGCTTGGTCTGAATCTAAAGATCGGACTACGGTTTCAAGGGGATTTGGAAACAGACGGAAGAGTAAGGTATGAAAATGCTTGATGCAACCGATACATCCGTAACAATGGGCTCTACGCGGGAAGGACAAATACCCAATATGTGCAGACACATATCCTCACCTAGGCATATGGATTCAGGAAATATAACTTGGATGGTAAAAGAATTAACATGAACGTAATGTCCGGAATGCATATTATGCGGAGCGTGCCAGCTGGTATAGCGAGTACAAGATGCAGAATAAACCTTCAACAAATGAACATAGCACATGCACACCGCATCGACTCCGAATATTGGAATCTTCATTAGATATACTGGATAGAACGGATGCTTCGCTGTGGGATCGAATGAACAGAGTGGATATCGAGAATCTGGTAGTGCTGCAGTCGCCATTATCTGTTCGTGTGATTAAGTATATATCAGAACACACACGGTACAGTTGCAGTATACACTTGGGCAAGTACCAAAGGTTTAGTCTAGCCTTATGTAGTGGCGGCTATCTAGATCTTATCCTATCGTATCTGATCTAGT
>NHOP01001160.1:0-11593 GCA_018697155.1 Pyramimonas parkeae | reverse complement strand
ATGCTTTCAAATCCATAGGTGTGTGATTCATCTGTAAAACCACAATAGTGTCTTGTCGCTGGTTCCATGGCTCAAGAGTCGGCTAATGTCTATGCTGATCGATAATAGTACCTTTGCAACTACGTCCAGTAGCGTTCCAAGCTCCTGTCCCTGGTACCAGAGTCCATGACAAACAATTCATGAACAGAATGTTGCGGTTACGTTCACTGCTTTGCGCATACACTCGGCTACAACGCTTGCTCAGTCGCCCAAACAAACCAAAAACTTTGGCAAATGAGGGGATTGAGTCCCACAGGGCGCATGAAAACCAATTGCCATTCACTACACGGTTAACATTGTATGTTCAAGAGCCTTATTGTCTATGACAGTGAGCATGCCTAACAGCGTACTTGGTTGCTGTGGTCTGGCTACGGTTCGTATCTCAGAATTCGAACACACATACACGTGCATATGGCCAAGTGGAACCCAAAACGCGATGGCTGCATCAAAGTCCATGGCAGTTCCGGCCCCCTTTATTGGTTCTGTTGCTTGTGTGAGGGTTCTCAAGTAAGGCACTCATACAGTGGTTTGATTCATGTGTGAGAGCCACCCATATCCAAGCAACACACGCCCTTGAACTGTCTTGCAGCCGCACCTGCGGAGTCTCCTTCTCCTGTGCAACATTTGCCATCGTGTACTGCGGCGGCACTGTGAATCCAATTTTTTTCAGAGAAGTTCGGTTGCCCAGAACAGGTAGATCTACAGTGAGGCACAAGGCAGAGTATCCCGCCGCCTCCGCGCGCTCAACCAAACGCCTCGTACGCTCGCGGTCTTTGTATACATAAAGCTGGAACCACCTGGGCAACCCTCCCCTAACATGGGTGAAATTGCACACCATCCATACGTTCGACGACAAGGAATACCGCACGCAAGAGCGCACGCAACAAAAAGCAAAGGAAAAACTGCAGGGGAAGTGCTCAGATGCCGAATATGCAGTGCGCAGCAACATTTTGCATCGACATAACATATATGCCTGACGCCTAATCAATACATATACAGGCTATAGCTTGGTGAGCTGTTCTTTGCAATAAGGAGACTCTATGAAGATTGATTGACAATAGGTTCCATCCTTGTGCAATAGGACTGGTGTCCTAGTTTGGCAAAGTGGTAGGTGATGATTTATTAGACCATGTGCTCAAAAGGTGTGGCAGTAGCGTAGAAGCCTGCACTTGAGCAAAACACAGGAAAACTCTCCAAAAGCGTACAGTACCAATGCAGGAATGTATGTAGTGACATGACCAAGCATGTCAGGTTGCCTGGTGAGTAGGGCGAGGGCTTGATTTGTGGTAAAATGGTGTTCGAGTCCCGACATGGGTAGTCTCTGCCTTGGCCAATGATTTCTCAAAATATCAAAGGCTATGCTGGCTGGCGGGTGGTCTGCGATCATACTAACCACCTAAGCAGCTGGTGGTTCAAAAGATATTTTTGATATGACACGCATCCACAGGGCGGGGAGCCATGTCAACCGAATCGCGCGCTACGTTCTGTGTGTGCACTGGGTAGCTTTCAAAAACATCGCATGACGTCAAAACACAGAATGGATGATCCAAAGAGAAGACATCACACCAAACCCATCAGGACAAATCTGCTGATCTGTATTAATTGATACAATCAAAACTCCTCTTGTGTTTCGTGTGCAGGCAGTTGCCAGCCCTCTGCAGTTATGCCCAGCATGGGTACCATCCCTACATTCCGAGACATAACTGTAGGTACTACAAGCTATGAAAGCGACAATAAACGCATTCCCAGTTGTCAAGATTGAAACTGGCCTTGCTCAAAATGGCAAATGTATGTATGTGCGATGTTGTGCGTGCGTTGCCAACCCGATGCGAACAGATTCAGGGTCACCTTCAACGTCAGTGAAGTGCAGTGTAGGATTCGATCGACATGGTAGGAACCCCTTTTGGCTGAAAACGATCCCTAATTGTTCTTGTACCAATCAAACATCCACCGATAACATCAAAGAGAATAGATATTATGGACACATATCCAGTCATCCCTGCTGACATCATTTCACGATTTTTACGCATACACTGGAATCTAGTCTGGTGTTGTATGTTGTTTACACTTTGCTTGAAGGTGTGTAGTTTCCAATTGTTCATACATCTCAGTGGGTTTGCTTGCATGCAATCTTTCGAGCCCATCAGGCTGCTGCACCTTGAATTCGAACAAATTCTCAACTTCACCGCACAAGTAAAGCAATAGAACATTTCTGAACACCAAAACAAACAGGCGTAAACCCGTCCCACTGCCCAGAAGCCGTGTCAACACAGTCGAATGATAAACTCTCCAAGATACACTTCGCAAGGCAACCATGTACATGGCACCCGCAATCTATGAATATACCCGTTTTCACATGTACACACAAGCCATCCAGCACTGTGCGAACTTGACATGCGCAAGAAACATCCCAAGAGAACGAATGAGCTTTTGACGGGGGATTTTGAGGCGACCAGGACACAAATTGCAAACCAAAGCCAACGCCGTCCAACTGGGAGGAGGTGGGCGCGCTCCGCACTGCACCTTCTACATCCCTGCCAAACTTCTCAAGCCCAACTACTACCGATACCAGGTTTGTTAGTACAACGTTGAAGGAAGCACATGCGTCACAAGGCTCCCTGCTGCGAATCGAAGCCACGGGTGCTAGTTGCTGACTATACCTCCAGGATCGGAGCGTACCCCTCGCATCCAAGCCTTAGGTACCTGTAGGTTGAAGGAGACGCCTTGGCCACCTCCTCTATTGAGCAAGAGGCGGTGGTGCTGAGACACATGGCCACTCCCATAGTGCAGCACGCGCGCGACACCGCCTTCTCCCCCTCATCGTGCGCCATCCGCAGAAGCGCCGTGGGGGCTGCAACCAGCAAGGATCCTGGTGAGTCCAGAAACTAACAGACTAAATTCAGGTGGTAAACCCTGCTTGCTGGCGCTGCAGTTGGCAGACGTGGAAGGTCCATCAGTGTTTTATTTCAAGGGGGTGGGGGACTATTTCAGATCTCACAGCGAGCCCGCGCGAAGGTTTGTCGTCTGCGACGTTGTTGGTGAGCCGACAACGAAATTTTTGACACCCTAGATTGTGTGCAGATAATTTGGTTGCTAGTGTGTCAGTGCTCGCTGGTTGAAGCTCACCCCATACCAAACGCAGCAGGGAGTAAACAATCAGACTTTGAGGTGAAGCCTGTATCTGCTCGGCCCGAGATGTAAGTTCTCGAGTTTGAGGAGTGTTGCACTTCCAACTAACCTGTCGGTAAAGGGCCACGTGTAGATACAACGTGCGGGACAACCGTCTGTTCTTCATCATGAAAGGTGAGGAAGGGTTCTGCAGAAGTGTCAAGGACCAATATTCACTAGCAACAGCACACACACACCTGCTATGATGGGAAGTTGTAGCCGAGTGCCCAGGAGCTCAGTGGACATGTCCACGTTGGAGACGTCCATGAAAACGCGCGGTCGCAGCAAGTACCTGCCCCACACCTGCTGATCCGCATGTCCCATAAATCGCTTACAAAAATACATATAGTTCTTAATGTGGCATACAAAAAGTTCCAGAGAACATGATATTTCTCACATGACACCAGGGCAAAGTCATAGAGGAACCTTTGACCGTTGCTGAGCCCCATGTGAACCCATACAGTTGTCTTCACCGGCCTCATGTGATCGACTTCTCATGTGCATATGGAAAAGGGTCTCTGTGCACTTATGCAAATTATCAATTCTGTTATTGTGAGATTGTTTGGGCATCCGTTGTACCGGATGTTTCCGAAATACTTGCATGACATGTCGCATGCGCTGTGCACGACATGCAATCTCCAATACCATCTTGTGCCATCGCATGGGAAGTGAAGTCAATTCCCAATGTGTACCAGCTTTGCACCAAAGAAAGCATACTGCGGGTAGATGGCGTTGCAGCAGCACCAAGCCATGCAAGATGGAAGGCTGAACTAATTGCCTATTGTACATGTGTTGGAGTGCTTCAATAGCGCTGGACCAGTATCGCCAGGAACACAAAAATCTCAGAGGCTCACTGAGGCAGGTGGCACATATCTCCTGTTTGGTAGGAGATATGCTTGTTGATGTGAAATGGGGGCAATGCCACACCAGGGGGCATGTGACATGGGGGCATGTCTGGTACAGGTGATTCAAGCGACCACATAGAGTTCAACCTACCTGCAGATTTTCCTGCAGCGAGTTGCCGTCCTCCGCTCCGGCGGCGTAGTAAGCAGCCGCCCCTTTGGTAAGCTTCTTGGCTGCTAGGGATTCGACGTCGTCCACGTTCACGCACCTCGCCAGGCTGGCGGAGTCGGATCGCTCATCGTCCTCCTCCTCCTGTTACAAAAGGGAAATCGACAGGCTATGCTGTGCGCCATGAAATCCACGCAAGAAGAGAATTTGAAAGCAAGGAAAACAAAATATATTGGATTCCAAAGACTGTCTGAACTGCGAAGGAATACATTACAGGGCCGAGGTCCTGGTGCAATATGAAAAGTCAGCAAAGCAGTGTTGAGATTTGATTCACAAAAACAATTACCAAGTCGGATTTCCTGTAAAGGAATATAAGGCGTTGTTAGTGAAGAACGCTAAAGGACATGCAGCGCCAAAAGTTCGTAGGGGACTTTCGGCAGTTTCGAGCAGCGTCATTTTTGAGTTGCTTCATTCAGCTACCAACACCCACTCAAAACATTGTTGTTGCTATTGGTTGAACCATTCACTTGAACCGTCAGAGAATCTCGCGTCTTGCGCGTGTACTGCTCTACCTCAAGTCCATGGCGATGCTAGAACCCATATCACAGCAGAGGAAGTGACGTGTATGCCATTGCTTGCCATATACCAACCCCTTACACAGAATAGATTGATTCGTATCCAGGTTGGACAAGAAAGATTTTTGCAAACTCCATCATCAACACCAGCTGATGCCAGGTGATTACATTGAAGAGCATGGTTACATGCTTCTGGTATGGCATCGAAACAAATATAAAGAAGGTGTCTGTTATCCATCGGCCGGGAGCGAATTTGTATGGTGGTTGCTATTCACTCTACAAGTAAATCGCTAAAACAACAACGAAATCAAAGTATACTTTCATACAACCACGCACAACATAAGGCGGAAGTAATATTTTTTCACATATGCAATGTTCAGCTCCACTCGCATTGTTGGGGTGTGCCTGACAGCACCAACGAGGACATGTTCCGCTTGGTACGCCAAAAAGCGTCCAGTAGGCTTCATCCCAACCAGCACCTAAGTTGGCAACTTGGTAGAACGCGCACATGCTTGCCCGGGCATGACTCGCCCAGACATAGCACCGCCAGAAGCTGTTGGGAGATCAATCCTTACCAAGGCGCGGGGTCAATAGTGACTTGCGTTTACGCAAGTGAGCAGCTCTGTTGTTTACACGCAGGCAGAACCTGCGCTGCATATTGTAGGACTTGCCTGGAGGGTGGCCACTTGAAGATTTGCCAGCAGGGCGTGCGCGTCGGGGGAGTGCGGGATCTTAGAGAATGCTGTGGTGCCATCTGCCCCAGCGTAGGCTTGGAGCACCGCCGCGCCGCCAGGATGTTCTGAAGTGAGCCATGCAAACAAACAGCGGAAAAACTGCCTGCGTTATTCTCTGCTGACGACTCGTTCAAGCGTTCGCAAAAAGTCGAGACTGTGATTTGGGAGAGCATAGGTCTCTTCTTTGAGCTTGCGCAGAACCCCAGTATGTTCCATCCTGGAAAAAGAGCGCGAGACAAGAAGATATCAGGCAGTTGCTCAGACGCTCGCCTTCATTGGCGTTTACCAGCTCTGGTTTGAGCCCAACATGTTCTAGGTTCATAGGAGCCTCCCTGTCTGCACGCAGCACGCAGCATGAATCATACACCTCGCAATTTGAGTTGCAAGCGTTTAGGTCTGAGAATACTTTCGCACGTCCTGCGCGCCCACAGGCTGTCCCTGATGAGCAACGTCCGCCTAGTGTTGTCCCTGAAAACTGTACCCGTCGCGTAGCCACAACATACTTCCTTTAAACTGGGGCACACCCCTGGCGACAGATATTGGTGATGCTATGTCGACTTCGAAAAAAAACTCCAAGCTTGGAGTTCAGATTGCAAACAACCATGATCGCAACAGGAACATGATGCCATGACGTTTCTGTGATCCAGCACTGATCATGCAGGCATCGTCCAATCTAGGGAATGTATCGCAGACTGCAGTGTGTATGTGATGTGCTGATCCGAATACCCATCTGCATGGCTTTTCCCAACAATGAAAAGATGATAAAGCTTTAAAAAAAATTGGATTAAAATTGGACTACTAGCTCAAGGACAAGGACCGGACTTACACCATATCACAATGAAGAGTTACATATTCATTAGCATACATAAGTTCGACACTTTCGAACATATGTATGAACCGTGTCCGAACATATGTTCGACACCGAACATATGTTCGAACACTTTCAGGTTCATATGCCTTTTTTGTTCGCTCTGATCGGTTTTGTGTTTGTGCGCAATGATAATTGTTTTCCCAACCAGGACGCCTAGACCCACAATACAACTTCGCAGTCATACGATACAAGGATACGCGACAGGACATCAAGCTTCCCCAAAGATCGGGAAAATATATTAAACCCAAACTTACCCAACAGTATCCGATTACAGGAAGCAAACTGTTCCATGCTTGTTTCATACGGACAAGTAAA
Organism: Pyramimonas parkeae; assembly: GCA_018697155.1. Classification (NCBI taxonomy): domain Eukaryota; kingdom Viridiplantae; phylum Chlorophyta; class Pyramimonadophyceae; order Pyramimonadales; family Pyramimonadaceae; genus Pyramimonas; species Pyramimonas parkeae. The sequence continues at coordinate 4,880 of NHOP01001160.1, read as the reverse complement.
AGGATCAGCAGACTCTTCTCTTGAGGACGAAACATCTCCTTATATAATCCACGCCATATGTTGACCACCTGCTTCAATGTTGGCTGATAAATTGCAAAACGGGCATTGCATACAGTGGTGGGATACAGCAAGCGATTCAGGCAACATAGTTGCTCTTGGAAGCTTACATGGGTAGGGTAGTGCTTCGATAACTGACGCCCTGGGGCATGAACGTTCCTCAATGGGCGGGAAGCAATGCCAACTGAGTCAAAAGATTCTCGCAGTTTATCGGCGTCGATCACACCATACCATATACAGTACTGCGTGCATCGTGCGTACTATATGCAGCAAGGGACGAAACACACGCAAAAAACCTGGAAGCACATTACTGCATGTTGCGTTAGGCCACACTCTTTGATGTGAGCGAATGCAATTCGTTTGAGTAATGCGCAATCATTGAGGGGTGCACCAGGACTGAAGACGCTGTGGCTACAGGCCACCTTGGCGATGCAATATTGCAACAGCCAATTCATCAGCATTGTCATGTCTTTGTAATCAACTTGTATGCACCTTTCTTTCTGTGCTTTGTTTGCTGTTGCGCAGCATGTCCAAAACACTGTACACTAAGCACAAGAAATTGGAGAAATTCTCTCACGATGAACGAATGAGTGCAATGACGCTTTGTAATCGATCAGAATATATACCGTGATGCCTCTGTCCGGAGAGTTTTGAAGGCTATGCACCCCACGCTCAAGCGAATCATGTCCTGCTTTCTGAGGGCTTCCAGCAAACGCGCACCAGAAAAGTGTATTCAAAGGCCGCCATAGACAAACATGTCAAACGAATGCAGGCAGGGGTCCAAACAAAACATGAAACAAGAATGCAACAACAAAACACATATCTGTCAATTACTATTGCATACCAGGTACGCACACGTATCCATTTCGCCATGTGTGCATACACCTCGAGAATACTCACGAGCGAGTGAATGATGTCGCACGAAGTGTGTGAGCACTAAGTCAATCTCATTAACGGTGATCAGTGAAGATATGTTGCTTCACTCTTTCCCACAGTCAGCTTACGGGCCGTTTACGCATTCAACTTTGCCGGATAAACTACATTGAGATTTGGCCAAAGTTCCTCGATGTTTTCCGCAACGATACCTCCATTAAGTTTTCTTTCCAGAAGGGCACAACAATTACAGCATACCGCTGGCGAAAGCGGAGATGTCGTACACGACACCGTCCAAAATCAGCCAAGCGTCCCCAGGTTGCGCATGCTGCGCTACTTCCGCCCTAGTTACACGCCGCGACATGGAAACGCTTTGAATGCTGATTATCACGCGCTTCGAGTTTCGGTTTTGGTAAAGAATGCGCGAGACGATTTAGCTGTCGTGCACACAGCTCAAGGACCGCTGTCCTTGATCTGTCAACGCATGTGCGTTTGATACACCCTCCATATTCCCCGACAACACTCTATCGGCCAATATTCATCGCCCTCAGTGGTCTGAAAACGTAGTGCCGGAGTCTGGCGGAAGCTAGAAGGATGAACGTAAATAACGCCCGCCTTACACACGAGAAGCTTCTTAGAAAGTGAGACGGTATGCGACCCCCAAGCGCCAGTGATCGATATCTAGCTAGTTCCTCGTTTCTGAAGTGAAGGCCAAGATGTTAAGGAGATCAATCGAGAAAAAGGGCACGGTGTTTGGTGCCCTATTTCGGAGTAAGAGCTAAAGTGTTTAGGGCCTTTTTTGGGGGTGTAAAGGGTGAAGATTTCCAAACACTTGGTGGCCGATCGTGCCCAACCCAGGAATGACTACTTTCTGTTTCATCATTTCTGGAAAAGAAAGTGAAGGAACTTTATACCCCGCAACATCCGAGCAATATGATGACATCCCACGTGTAGCGATTTGCGCGTACACTATGCCAAGATCCAATGTGTTTCCTGAAAAGATGCTGGACCGGCGGAATTTTCACATTCGAATGCGCATCGCTCTGGAACGGAGAGACTTTAACTAATGCCGAAAATCCAACAGTCATATCGGGTGGTCGTGTTGGTAGATATGGCGTCGACTTGATCATTGGCTTGCCCGAGTTCGAGCACCAGTATTGGCAGGTACTGCCTTGGCCAGTGATGATGGTTCAGGAGCCGTGATGGCTTGCCGTACATCCCCGTCTTACTCGTGATGTATCAAATATCGCTTAAACGATCACAAGGATACGTGCTGCCTCGGCCGACGATTTATCAAGGGCCATGTTGGTTGGCGGGTGTGCTTAGATTGACTGGTGAATATATCAATCGCCTAAACGATCAGGAAATGGAATTTTGCCCCTGTCAGGGATTCTCAATAGCCATACAGGCACGGCGGTCATCTTCCATGAGCGAGTGATTGTACCAATCACCTGAACAACGTTACTCAAAGAAACAACCTCGGCCCGTGATTCATCGAGGGTCATCTTGGATTAGCGAGTGATCATTCAAATCGCCTAAACAATTACCATGATATAAATGGCCTCGGCCCATGATTTGACATCGGGTTATGCAGGCCTGGCGCGTCATGTTCGATTCGCGAGCGATCATAATGCCAGCCGCCCCAAAAACCACCTCGATTACGTTCTAATGTTGAGCTGGTGGTTCTACGGTAACAAATATGCATTTTGCCGTCGATTCTGAAGGATGCCCCCAGTGCGATTTGGGAGAGGGTTGACGCCACCAGGCACTGGTGTCACTAGCTGCCTGGTGTCTACTAGCTACATCGAGCATCGTGAGTACACAAAGATGTAAGATATTCCAGGACGAGGTTGGACAACTCTCCACACTTGAGGACCGTTTCAAAACTGTTTGCAACTTTACGAGCACGTTAGTTAGCAAAAACAATGGCATTTACTCGTCCCTGGACAAGCAACCTATTCCAGAATCTTCAGCGCAAGGGCTTGGGTACGCTCATGAACCAGAGGTATGACACATCATTTTGTTGGGTCTTCCAGCCCTTATATCTTGTAAGTGGCGCGAATTTTTATATTCGACATTGATGTGCGATTTGCAGACACGTGAAACAATGCACCCTTTCGCCCGTGACCCACCGTGTTGGTGGGCAGTTGGATTCTGTGCAATGAAAGTGCAACCACAAAAATCGCTTGCGTGCTATCTTTTAAGAAGCGAAAATGGTTGGAATTTTCTGTTTACTCACAATCATGGTTCCATGGCTTGCGTATATTTGAGCCTAGTGCATGCCACTCTGATGCCGCATATCGCTCATTCTATTTGTGCTTGTTTGATAATCAAAGTAGTGCGACGTGGAATGCAAACAAGTTGTTGCAGAGTTGCTATTGCGTGTTGACATTTGATTTAAGCAGATGGCGTGCACCCAACGAAATTTGGGTGCTGTGCGCTTGCAGGAAAAGTTGCATGCATGACCGGTTTCAACCATTTAGCATTGGAAGCTACCTGGACCCTGGGGTATCTAGTAGTACGTTGCGTACTTCCGAAGATTCTACAGCCTTTGTGACGGCTGTGAAAAGCGCAAACAAATCTGTCACTCAAACGGTATTCACGGGAGAGTCCTTTTACAACTACCTCCAAACTCCCATCTTTGACATACTTGTCTTCGCTGCTGTCCTTTCTGTTATCAACATGGCAACAGTTTCTGACGCAATATGATATGCCTAGACATACACAAAGTTCAGTAGAATTTCATCACTTTGCGTGTACACTTGCACAGTGCACTTGTACACCTGCTTAGACAGCCCAGAATCGCATGTGCTGGAATCATCATGAAGATCACGAAACAGGTGTCATGCTACAGCTTGCATTATTTGCCTAGCAACGTTCAACGCTCCAACATTTGGGTGGTGCGTGAGCATCGTCCTAGATATTTGTTTCATAAGGTAGAGTCTTCATGTCGGTGATCACCGGATAAGAAATTCTACGCTGCGTCTCGTTCAATTGACGGTTGCATTATTCCAGCATGCAGCCAGTCGGAATGGATGTTCGCTATGCTGCGTATCTGAAAATTGCGCATGGTCGACAATATAACATCAGCCTGAGCGAATCAAACTCACAACCTGGCATCTTGACTTGACGAACCTATGTTTTATCAACCCAGCCACTTAGAATGGAGCGACACACAGAACTGTTATCAGCCTGCAAAAAGTGATGCACATGTTCATTCAGAATTTCTCCATCATGCCTCGATGCATGACATTTGCTCTGCTGTGACGCCGCAGCAGCTGTACTCACGAAGTATCATCCCAGAATGTTGATTTGATAACTCTAGTTCATGAGCATTTTGGCATCAGTAGATGGACGAGTTCTCTTTGCTTGGCTAGCAAGATCCTGTTGTGAATTGAGGATGGGCACTGAAGTACCATGTGATGTTGCGGCAACCTGATTGTGAATTTCCATATTGTTGACGGCGCAAGGTTGCAGTTCTTAGCTAGGCAACAGTTGCTACAGTCTCTTCATCCACTGCAATCCTTGTCACGATGACTTGATCCGCTATTGTTCTTTACACCATGGTGAATAGTCATTGTTGTACTTCTCGCAAGTTTCAGTGAAATATTTGAATGCAGTCAAAGTTTCAGCGTTATAATGCGGAAGTGGGTATTAAGTTTTGTCAGAACCATAGTAGCCGAGGGCTGGCTCCTCAGCACACTGTCCGCAGTGCTCGCTGCATCTACATCTGGCCGCACCGTTTGAATTGGAGTTGCGTCAAATAGCTTGGTAAGGGCACGAACTGTTGCAGAACCATCATCGCTTCCACAATTGTAAAGAGCAAAAAAACTCCGAGTCTGCGTCTGCGATGACGGGAATTCAGGTCGGTAAGCATCGTGGTAGTTGCGCACGAGCATGTACGAATAAAGTCATTTCCAAGCCGTCCGACATCATTGTGATTGTCTGGC